>JAVRKA010000781.1:0-52352 GCA_034508555.1 Venustoraphidia nigricollis | reverse complement strand
GTGCTGATAGGCATTTCAGATATAGTTGCCGATAGGCATTTTAAAAATAGGTGTCGATAGGCAATTCAGATATAGAAGCCGATAGGCATTTCAAATATAGGTGCCGATAGGCATTCCAGATATGGTTGCCGATAGGCATTTCAAATATAGGTGCTGATAGGCATTTCAGATGTAGTTTCCGATAGGCATTTAAAAAATAGGTGTCGATAGGCATTTCAGATATAGGTGTCGATAGGCATTTCAGATATAGGTGTCGATAGGCATTTCAGATATAGGTGTCGATAGGCATTTCAGATATAGGTGTCGATAGGCATTTCAGATATAGGTGTCGAAAGGCATTTCAGATATAGGTGTCGATAGGCATTTCAGATATAGGTGTCGATAGGCATTTCAGATATAGGTGTCGATAGGCATTTTGGATATAGGTGCCGATAGGCATTTCAGATATAGTTGCCGATTGGCATTTAAAAAATAGGTGCCGATAGGCATTTCAGATATAGAAGCCGATAGGCATTTCAAATATAGGTGCCGATAGGCATTCCAGATATGGTTGCCGATAGGCATTTCAAATATAGGTGCTGATAGGCATTTCAGATGTAGTTTCCGATAGGCATTTCAAAAATAGGTGTCGATAGGCATTTCAGATATAGGTGTCGATAGGCATTTCAGATATAGATGTCGATAGGCATTTCAGATATAGGTGTCGATAGGCATTTCAGATATAGGTGTCGATAGGCATTTCAGATATAGGTGTCGACAGGCATTTCAGATATAGGTGTCGATAGGCATTTCAGATATTGGTGTCGATAGGCATTTCAGATATAGGTGTCGATAGGCATTTCAGATATAGGTGTCGATAGGCATTTCAGATATAGGTGTCGATAGGCATTTCAGATATAGGTGTCGATAGGCATTTCAGATATAGGTGTCGATAGGCATTTCAGATATAGGTGTCGATAGGCATTTCAGATATAGGTGTCGATAGGCATTTCAGATATAGGTGTCGATAGGCATTTCAGATATAGGTGTCGATAGGCATTTCAGATATAGGTGCCGATAGGCATTTCAGATATAGTTGCCGATTGGCATTTTAAAAATAGGTGCCGATAGGCATTTCAGATATAGAAGCCGATAGGCATTTCAAATATAGGTGCCGATAGGCATTCCAGATATGGTTGCCGATAGGCATTTCAAATATAGGTGCTGATAGGCATTTCAGATGTAATTTCCGAAAGGCATTTCAAAAATAGGTGTCGATAGGCATTTCAGATATAGGTGTCGATAGGCATTTCAGATATAGGTGTCGATAGGCATTTCAGATATATGTGTCGATAGGCATTTCAGATATAGGTGTCGATAGGCATTTCAGATATAGGTGTCGATAGGCATTTCAGATATAGGTGTCGATAGGCATTTCAGATATAGGTGTCGATAGGCATTTCAGATATAGGTGTCGAAAGGCATTTCAGATATAGGTGTCGATAGGCATTTCAGATATAGGTGTCGATAGGCATTTCAGATATAGGTGTCGATAGGCATTTCAGATATAGGTGCCGATAGGCATTTCAGATATAGTTGCCGATTGGCATTTTAAAAATAGGTGCCGATAGGCATTTCAGATATAGAAGCCGATAGGCATTTCAAATATAGGTGCCGATAGGCATTCCAGATATGGTTGCCGATAGGCATTTCAAATATAGGTGCTGATAGGCATTTCAGATGTAATTTCCGAAAGGCATTTCAAAAATAGGTGTCGATAGGCATTTCAGATATAGGTGTCGATAGGCATTTCAGATATAGGTGTCGATAGGCATTTCAGATATATGTGTCGATAGGCATTTCAGATATAGGTGTCGATAGGCATTTCAGATATAGGTGTCGATAGGCATTTCAGATATAGGTGTCGATAGGCATTTCAGATATAGGTGTCGATAGGCATTTCAGATATAGGTGCCGATAGGCATTTCAGATATAGTTGCCGATTGGCAGTTTAAAAATAGGTGCCGATAGGCATTTCAGATATAGAAGCCGATAGGCATTTTAAATATAGGTGCCGATAGGCATTCCAGATATGGTTGCCGATAGGCATTACAAATATAGGTGCTGATAGGCATTTCAGATGTAGTTTCCGATAGGCATTTCAAAAATAGGTGTCGATAGGCATTTCAGATATAGGTGTCGATAGGCATTTCAGATATAGGTGTCGATAGGCATTTCAGATATAGGTGTCGATAGGCATTTCAGATATAGGTGTCGATAGGCATTTCAGATATAGGTGTCGATAGGCATTTCAGATATAGGTGTCGATAGGCATTTCAGATATAGGTGTCGATAGGCATTTCAGATATAGGTGCCGATAGGCATTTCAGATATAGTTGCCGATTGGCATTTTAAAAATAGGTGCCGATAGGCATTTCAGATATAGAAGCCGATAGGCATTTCAAATATAGGTGCCGATAGGCATTCCAGATATGGTTGCAGATAGGCATTTCAAATATAGGTGCTGATAGGCATTTCAGATGTAGTTTCCGATAGGCATTTCAAAAATAGGTGTCAATAGGCATTTCAGATATAGGTGTCGATAGGCATTTCAGATATAGGTGTCGATAGGCATTTCAGATATAGGTGTCGATAGGCATTTCAGATATAGGTGTCGATAGGCATTTCAGATATAGGTGTCGATAGGCATTTTAGATATAGGTGTCGATAGGCATTTCAAATATAGGTGCTGATAGGCATTTCAGATGTAGTTTCCGATAGGCATTTCAAAAATAGGTGTCGATAGGCATTTCAGATATAGGTGTCGATAGGCATTTCAGATATAGGTGTCGATAGGCATTTCAGATATAGGTGTCGATAGGCATTTCAGATATAGAAGCCGATAGGCATTTCAAATATAGGTGCCGATAGGCATTCTAGATATGGTTGCCGATAGGCATTTCAAATATAGGTGCTGATAGGCATTTCAGATGTAGTTTCCGATAGGCATTTCAAAAATAGGTGTCGATAGGCATTTCAGATATAGGTGTCGATAGGCATTTCAGATATAGGTGTCGATAGGCATTTCAGATATAGGTGTCGATAGGCATTTCAGATATAGGTGTCGATAGGCATTTCAGATATAGGTGTCGATAGGCATTTCAGATATAGGTGTCGATAGGCATTTCAGATATAGGTGTCGATAGGCATTTCAGATATAGGTGCCGATAGGCATTTCAGATATAGTTGCCGATTGGCATTTTAAAAATAGGTGCCGATAGGCATTTCAGATATAGAAGCCGATAGGCATTTCAAATATAGGTGCCGATAGGCATTCCAGATATGGTTGCCGATAGGCATTTCAAATATAGGTGCTGATAGGCATTTCAGATGTAGTTTCCGATAGGCATTTCAAAAATAGGTGTCGATAGGCATTTCAGATATAGGTGTCGATAGGCATTTCAGATATAGGTGTCGATAGGCATTTCAGATATAGGTGTCGATAGGCATTTCAGATATAGGTGTCGATAGGCATTTCAGATATAGGTGTCGATAGGCATTTCAGATATAGGTGTCGATAGGCATTTCAGATATAGGTGTCGATAGGCATTTCAGATATAGGTGCCGATAGGCATTTCAGATACAGTTGCCGATTGGCATTTTAAAAATAGGTGCCGATAGGCATTTCAGATATAGAAGCCGATAGGCATTTCAAATATAGGTGCCGATAGGCATTCCAGATATGGTTGCCGATAGGCATTTCAAATATAGGTGCTGATAGGCATTTCAGATGTAGTTTCCGATAGGCATTTCAAAAATAGGTGTCGATAGGCATTTCAGATATAGGTGTCGATAGGCATTTCAGATATAGGTGTCGATAGGCATTTCAGATATAGGTGTCGATAGGCATTTCAGATATAGGTGTCGATAGGCATTTCAGATATAGGTGTCGATAGGCATTTCAGATATAGGTGTCGATAGGCATTTCAGATATAGGTGTCGATAGGCATTTCAGATATAGGTGTCGATAGGCATTTCAGATATAGGTGCCGATAGGCATTTCAGATATAGTTGCCGATTGGCATTTTAAAAATAGGTGCCGATAGGCATTTCAGATATAGAAGCCGATAGGCATTTCAAATATAGGTGCCGATAGGCATTCCAGATATGGTTGCCGATAGGCATTTCAAATATAGGTGCTGATAGGCATTTCAGATGTAGTTTCCGATAGGCATTTCAAAAATAGGTGTCGATAGGCATCTCTGATATAGGTGTCGATAGGCATTTCAGATAGAGGTGTCGATAGGCATTTCAGATATAGGTGTCGATAGGCATTTCAGATATAGGTGTCGATAGGCATTTCAGATATAGGTGCCGATAGGCATTTCAGATATAGTTGCCGATTGGCATTTTAAAAATAGGTGCCGATAGGCATTTCAGATATAGAAGCCGATAGGCATTTCAAATATAGGTGCCGATAGGCATTCCAGATATGGTTGCCGATAGGCATTTCAAATATAGGTGCTGATAGGCATTTCAGATGTAGTTTCCGATAGGCATTTCAAAAATAGGTGTCGATAGGCATTTCAGATATAGGTGTCGATAGGCATTTCAGATATAGGTGTCGATAGGCATTTCAGATATAGGTGTCGATAGGCATTTCAGATATAGGTGTCGATAGGCATTTCAGATATAGGTGTCGATAGGCATTTCAGATATAGGTGTCGATAGGCATTTCAGATATAGGTGTCGATAGGCATTTCAGATATAGGTGCCGATAGGCATTTCAGATATAGTTGCCGATTGGCATTTTAAAAATAGGTGCCGATAGGCATTTCAGATATAGAAGCCGATAGGCATTTCAAATATAGGTGCCGGTAGGCATTCCAGATATGGTTGCCGATAGGCATTTCAAATATAGGTGCTGATAGGCATTTCAGATGTAGTTTCCGATAGGCATTTCAAAAATAGGTGTCGATAGGCATTTCAGATATAGGTGTCGATAGGCATTTCAGATATAGGTGTCGATAGGCATTTCAGATATAAGTGTCGATAGGCATTTCAGATATAGGTGTCGATAGGCATTTCAGATATAGGTGTCGATAGGCATTTCAGATATAGGTGTCGATAGGCATTTCAGATATAGGTGTCGATAGGCATTTCAGATATAAGTGCCGATAGGCATTTCAGATATAGTTGCCGATTGGCATTTTAAAGATAGGTGCCGATAGGCATTTCAGATATAGAAGCCGATAGGCATTTTAAATATAGGTGCCGATAGGCATTCCAGATATGGTTGCCGATAGGCATTTCAAATATAGGTGCTGATAGGCATTTCAGATGTAGTTTCCGATAGGCATTTCAAAAATAGGTGTCGATAGGCATTTCAGATATAGGTGTCGATAGGCATTTCAGATATAGGTGTCGATAGGCATTTCAGATATAGGTGTCGATAGGCATTTCAGATATAGGTGTCGATAGGCATTTCAGATATAGGTGTCGATAGGCATTTCAGATATAGGTGTCGATAGGCATTTCAGATATAGGTGTCGATAGGCATTTCAGATATAGGTGTCGATAGGCATTTCAGATATAGGTGCCGATAGGCATTTAAGATATAGAAGCCGATAAGCATTTCAAATATAGGTGCCGATAGGCATTCCAGATATGGTTGCCGATAGGCATTTCAAATATAGGTGCTGATAGGCATTTCAGATGTAGTTTCCGATAGGCATTTCAAAAATAGGTGTCAATAGGCATTTCAGATATAGGTGTCGATAGGCATTTCAGATATAGGTGTCGATAGGCATTTCAGATATAGGTGTCGATAGGCATTTCAGATATAGGTGTCGATAGGCATTTCAGATATAGGTGTCGATAGGCATTTTAGATAAAGGTGTCGATAGGCATTTCAAATATAGGTGCTGATAGGCATTTCAGATGTAGTTTCCGATAGGCATTTCAAAAATAGGTGTCGATAGGCATTTCAGATATAGGTGTCGATAGGCATTTCAGATATAGGTGTCGATAGGCATTTCAGATATAGGTGTCGATAGGCATTTCAGATATAGGTGTCGATAGGCATTTCAGATATAGGTGTCGATAGGCATTTCAGATATAGGTGCCGATAGGCATTTCAGATATAGTTGCCGATTGGCATTTTAAAAATAGGTGCCGATAGGCATTTCAGATATAGAAGCCGATAGGCATTTCAAATATAGGTGCCGATAGGCATTCCAGATATAGTTGCATATAGGCATTTCAAATATAGGTGCTAATAGGCATTTCAGATGTAGTTTCCGATAGGCATTTCAAAAATAGGTGTCGATAGGCATTTCAGATGTAGGTGTCGATAGGTATTTCAGATATAGGTGTCGATAGGCATTTCAGATATAGGTGTCGATAGGCATTTCAGATATAGGTGTCGATAGGCATTTCAGATATAGGTGTCGATAGGCATTTCAGATATAGGTGTCGATAGGCATTTCAGATATAGGTGTCGATAGGCATTTCAGATATAGGTGCCGATAGGCATTTCAGATATAGTTGCCGATTGGCATTTTAAAAATAGGTGCCGATAGGCATTTCAGATATAGAAGCCGATAGGCATTTCAAATATAGGTGCCGATAGGCATTCCAGATACGGTTGCCGATAGGCATTTCAAATATAGGTGCTGATAGGCATTTCAGATGTAGTTTCCGATAGGCATTTCAAAAATAGGTGTCGATAGGCATTTCAGATATAGGTGTCGATAGGCATTTCAGATATAGGTGTATAGGCATTTCAGATATAGGTGTCGATAGGCATTTCAGATATAGGTGTCGATAGGCATTTCAGATATAGGTGTCGATAGGCATTTCAGATATAGGTGTCGATAGGCATTTCAGATATAGGTGTCGATAGGCATTTCAGATATAGGTGTCGATAGGCATTTCAGATATAGGTGCCGATAGGCATTTCAGATATAGTTGCCGATTGGCATTTTAAAAATAGGTGCCGATAGGCATTTCAGATATAGAAGCCGATAGGCATTTCAAATATAGGTGCCGATAGGCATTCCAGATATGGTTGCCGATAGGCATTTCAAATATAGGTGCTGATAGGCATTTCAGATGTAGTTTCCGATAGGCATTTCAAAAATAGGTGTCGATAGGCATCTCTGATATAGGTGTCGATAGGCATTTCAGATATAGGTGTCGATAGGCATTTCAGATATAGGTGTCGATAGGCATTTCAGATATAGGTGTCGATAGGCATTTCAGATATAGGTGTCGATAGGCATTTCAGATATAGGTGTCGATAGGCATTTCAAATATAGGTGCTGATAGGCATTTCAGATGTAGTTTCCGATAGGCATTTTAAAAATAGGTGTCGATAAGCATTTCAGATATAGGTGTCGATAGGCATTTCAGATATAGGTGTCGATAGGCATTTCAGATATAGGTGTCGATAGGCATTTCAGATATAGGTGTCGATAGGCATTTCAGATATAGGTGTCGATAGGCATTTCAGATATAGGTGTCGATAGGCATTTCAGATATAGGTGTCGATAGGCATTTCAGATATAGGTGCCGATAGGCATTTCAGATATAGTTGCCGATTGGCATTTTAAAAATAGGTGCCGATAGGCATTTCAGATATAGAAGCCGATAGGCATTTCAAATATAGGTGCCGATAGGCATTCCAGATATGGTTGCCGATAGGCATTTCAAATATAGGTGCTGATAGGCATTTCAGATGTAGTTTCCGATAGGCATTTCAAAAATAGGTGTCGATAGGCATTTCAGATATAGGTGTCGATAGGCATTTCAGATATAGGTGTCGATAGGCATTTCAGATATAGGTGTCGATAGGCATTTCAGATATAGGTGTCGATAGGCATTTCAGATATAGGTGTCGATAGGCATTTCAGATATAGGTGTCGATAGGCATTTCAGATATAGATGTCGATAGGCATTTCAGATATAGGTGCCGATAGGCATTTCAGATATAGTTGCCGATTGGCATTTTAAAAATAGGTGCCGATAGGCATTTCAGATATAGAAGCCGATAGGCATTTCAAATATAGGTGCCGATAGGCATTCCAGATATGGTTGCCGATAGGCATTTCAAATATAGGTGCTGATAGGCATTTCAGATGTAATTTCCGATAGGCATTTCAAAAATAGGTGTCGATAGGCATTTCAGATATAGGTGTCGATAGGCATTTCAGATATAGGTGTCGATAGGCATTTCAGATATAGGTGTCGATAGGCATTTCAGATATAGGTGTCGATAGGCATTTCAGATATAGGTGTCGATAGGCATTTCAGATATAGGTGTCGATAGGCATTTCAGATATAGGTGTCGATAGGCATTTCAGATATAGGTGTCGATAGGCATTTCAGATATAGGTGCCGATAGGCATTTCAGATATAGTTGCCGATTGGCAGTTTAAAAATAGGTGCCGATAGGCATTTCAGATATAAAAGCCGATAGGCATTTTAAATATAGGTGCCGATAGGCATTCCAGATATGGTTGCCGATAGGCATTTCAAATACAGGTGCTGATAGGCATTTCAGATGTAGTTTCCGATAGGCATTTCAAAAATAGGTGTCGATAGGCATTTCAGATATAGGTGTCGATAGGCATTTCAGATATAGGTGTCGATAGGCATTTCAGATATAGGTGTCGATAGGCATTTCAGATATAGGTGTCGATAGGCATTTCAGATATAGGTGTCGATAGGCATTTCAGATATAGGTGTCGATAGGCATTTCAGATATAGGTGTCGATAGGCATTTCAGATATAGGTGCCGATAGGCATTTCAGATATAGTTGCCGATTGGCATTTTAAAAATAGGTGCCGATAGGCATTTCAGATATAGAAGCCGATAGGCATTTCAAATATAGGTGCCGATAGGCATTCCAGATATGTTTGCCGATAGGCATTTCAAATATAGGTGCTGATAGGCATTTCAGATGTAGTTTCCGATAGGCATTTCAAAAATAGGTGTCGATAGGCATTTCAGATATAGGTGTCGATAGGCATTTCAGATATAGGTGTCGATAGGCATTTCAGATATAGGTGTCGATAGGCATTTCAGATATAGGTGTCGATAGGCATTTCAGATATAGGTGTCGATAGGCATTTCAGATATAGGTGTCGATAGGCATTTCAGATATAGGTGTCGATAGGCATTTCAGATATAGGTGCCGATAGGCATTTCAGATATAGTTGCCGATTGGCATTTTAAAAATAGGTGCCGATAGGCATTTCAGATATAGAAGCCGATAGTCATTTCAAATATAGGTCCCGATAGGCATTCCAGATATGGTTGCCGATAGGCATTTCAAATATAGGTGCTGATAGGCATTTCAGATGTAGTTTCCGATAGGCATTTCAAAAATAGGTGTCGATAGGCATTTCAGATATAGGTGTCGATAGGCATTTCAGATATAGGTGTCGATAGGCATTTCAGATATAGGTGTCGATAGGCATTTCAGATATAGGTGTCGATAGGCATTTCAGATATAGGTGTCGATAGGCATTTCAGATATAGGTGTCGATAGGCATTTCAGATATAGGTGTCGATAGGCATTTCAGATATAGGTGCCGATAGGCATTTCAGATATAATTGCTGATTGGCATTTTAATAATAGGTGCCGATAGGCATTTCAGATATAGAAGCCGATAGGCATTTCAAATATAGGTGCCGATAGGCATTCCAGATATGGTTGCCGATAGGCATTTCAAATATAGGTGCTGATAGGCATTTCAGATATAAGTGTCGATAGGCATTTCAGATATAAGTGTCGATAGGCATTTCAGATATAGGTGTCGATAGGCATTTCAGATATAGGTGTCGATAGGCATTTCAGATATAGGTGTCGATAGGCATTTCAGATTTAGGTGTCGATAGGCATTTCAGATATAGGTGTCGATAGGCATTTCAGATATAGGTGTCGATAGGCATTTCAGATATAGGTGTCGATAGGCATTTCAGATATAGGTGCCGATAGGCATTTCAGATACAGTTGCCGATTGGCATTTTAAAAATAGGTGCCGATAGGCATTTCAGATATAGAAGCCGATAGGCATTTCAAATATAGGTGCCGATAGGCATTCCAGATATGGTTGCCGATAGGCATTTCAAATATAGGTGCTGATAGGCATTACAGATGTAGTTTCCGATAGGCATTTCAAAAATAGGTGTTGATAGGCATTTCAGATATAGGTGTCGATAGGCATTTCAGATATAGGTGTCGATAGGCATTTCAGATATAGGTGTCGATAGGCATTTCAGATATAGGTGTCGATAGGCATTTCAGATATAGGTGTCGATAGGCATTTCATATATAGGTGTCGATAGGCATTTCAGATATAGGTGTCGATTGGCATTTCAGATATAGGTGTCGATAGGCATTTCAGATATAGGTGCCGATAGGCATTTTAGATATAGTTGCCGATTGGCATTTTAAAAATAGGTGCCGATAGGCATTTCAGATATAGAAGCCGATAGGCATTTTAAATATAGGTGCCGATAGGCATTCCAGATATGGTTGCCGATAGGCATTTCAAATATAGGTGCTGATAGTCATTTCAGATGTAGTTTCCGATAGGCATTTCAAAAATAGGTATCGATAGGCATCTCAGATATAGGTGTCGATAGGCATTTCAGATATAGGTGTCGATAGGCATTTCAGATATAGGTGTCGATAGGCATTTCAGATATAGGTGTCGATAGGCATTTCAGATATAGGTGTCGATAGGCATTTCAGATATAGGTGTCGATAGGCATTTCAGATATTAGTGCCGATAGGCATTTCAGATATAGTTGCCGATTGGCATTTTAAAAATAGGTGCCGATAGGCATTTCAGATATAGAAGCCGATAGGCAATTCAAATATAGGTGCCGATAGGCATTCCAGATATGGTTGCTGATAGGCATTTCAAATATAGGTGCTGATAGGCATTTCAGATGTAGTTTCCGATAGGCATTTCAAAAAAAGGTGTCGATAGGCATTTCAGATATAGGTGTCGATAGGCATTTCAGATATAGGTGTCGATAGGCATTTCAGATATAGGTGTCGATAGGCATTTCAGATATAGGTGTCGATAGGCATTTTAGATATAGGTGTCGATAGGCATTTCAGATATAGGTGTCGATAGGCATTTCAGATATAGGTGTCGATAGGCATTTCAGATATAGGTGGCGATAGGCATTTCAGATATAGGTGTCGATAGGCATTTCAGATATAGGTGTCGATAGGCATTTCAGATATAGGTGTCGATAGGCATTTCAGATATAGGTGTCGATAGGCATTTCAGATATAGGTGCCGATAGGCATTTCAGATATAGTTGCCGATTGGCATTTTAAAAATAGGTGCCGATAGGCATTTCAGATTTAGAAGCCGATAGGCATTTCAAATATAAGTGCCGATAGGCATTCCAGATATGGTTGCCGATAGGCATTTCAAATATAGGTGCAGATAGGCATTTCAGATGTAGTTTCCGATAGGCATTTCAAAAATAGGTGTCGATAGGCATTTTAGATATAGGTGTCGATAGGCATTTCAGATATAGGTGTCGATAGGCATTTCAGATATATGTGTCGATAGGCATTTCAGATATAGGTGTCGATAGGCACTTCAGATATAGGTGTCGATAGGCATTTCAGATATAGGTGTCGATAGGCATTTCGGATATAAGTGTCGATAGGCATTTCAGATATAGGTGCCGATAGGCATTTCAGATATAGTTGCCGATTGGCAGTTTAAAAATAGGTGCCGATAGGCATTTCAGATATAGAAGCCGATAGGCATTTCAAATATAGGTGCCGATAGGCATTCCAGATATGGTTGCCGATAGGCATTTCAAATATAGGTGCTGATAGGCATTTCAGATGTAGTTTCCGATAGGCATTTCAAAAATAGGTGTCGATAGGCATTTCAGATATAGGTGTCGATAGGCATTTCAGATATAGGTGTCGATAGGCATTTCAGATATAGGTGTCGATAGGCATTTCAGATATAGGTGTCGATAGGCATTTCAGATATAGGTGTCGATAGGCATTTCAGATATAGGTGTCGATAGGCATTTCAGATATAGGTGCCGATAGGCATTTTAGATATAGTTGCCGATTGACATTTTAAAAATAGGTGCCGATAGGCATTTAAGATATAGAAGCCGATAGGCATTTCAAATATAGGTGCCGATAGGCATTCCAGATATGGTTGCCGATAGGCATTTCAAATATAGGTGCTGATAGGCATTTCAGATGTAGTTTCCGATAGGCATTTCAAAAATAGGTGTCGATAGGCATTTCAGATATAGGTGTCGATAGGCATTTCAGATATAGGTGTCGATAGGCATTTCAGATATAGGTGTCGATAGGCATTTCAGATATAGGTGTCGATAGGCAGTTCAGATATAGGTGTCGATAGGCATTTCAGATATAGGTGTCGATAGGCATTTCAGATATAGGTGTCGATAGGCATTTCAGATATAGGTGCCGATAGGCATTTCAGATATAGTTGCCGATTGGCATTTTAAAAATAGGTGCCGATAGGCTTTTCAGATATAGAAGCCGATAGGCATTTCAAATATAGGTGCCGATAGGCATTCCAGATATGGTTGCCGATAGGCATTTCAAATATAGGTGCTGATAGGCATTTCAGATGTAGTTTCCCATAGGCATTTCAAAAATAGGTGTCGATAGGCATTTCAGATATAGGTGTCGATAGGCATTTCAGATATAGGTGTCGATAGGCATTTCAGATATAGGTGTCGATAGGCATTTCAGATATAGGTGTCGATAGGCATTTCAGATATAGGTGTCGATAGGCATTTCAGATATAGGTGTCGATAGGCATTTCAGATATAGGTGTCGATAGGCATTTCAGATATAGGTGTCGATAGGCATTTCAGATATAGGTGCCGATAGGCATTTCAGATATAGTTGCCGATTGGCATTTTAAAAATAGGTGCCGATAGGCATTTCAGATATAGAAGCCGATAGGCATTTCAAATATAGGTGCCGATAGGCATTCCAGATATGGTTGCCGATAGGCATTTCAAATATAGGTGCTGATAGGCATTTCAGATGTAGTTTCCCATAGGCATTTCAAAAATAGGTGTCGATAGGCATTTCAGATATAGGTGTCGTTAGGCATTTCAGATATAGGTGTCGATAGGCATTTCATATATAGGTGTCGATAGGCATTTCAGATATAGGTGTCGATAGGCATTTCAGATATAGGTGTCGATAGGCATTTCAGATATAGGTGTCGATAGGCATTTCAGATATAGGTGTCGATAGGCATTTCAGATATAGGTGCCGATAGGCATTTCAGATATAGTTGCCGATTGGCATTTTAAAAATAGGTGCCGATAGGCATTTCAGATATAGAATCCGATAGGCATTTCAAATATAGGTGCCGATAGGCATTCCAGATATGGTTGCCGATAGACATTTCAAATATAGGTGCTGATAGGCATTTCAGATGTAGTTTCCGATAGGCATTTCAAAAATAGGTGTCGATAGGCATTTCAGATATAGGTGTCGATAGGCATTTCAGATATAGGTGTCGATAGGCATTTCAGATATAGGTGTCGATAGGCATTTCAGATATAGGTGTCGATAGGCATTTCAGATATAGGTGTCGATAGGCATTTCAGATATAGGTGTCTTTAGGCATTTCAGATATAGGTGTCGATAGGCATTTCAGATATAGGTGCCGATAGGCATTTCAGATATAGTTGCCGATTGGCATTTTAAAAATAGGTGCCGATAGGCATTTCAGATATAGAAGCCGATAGGCATTTCAAATATAGGTGCCGATAGGCATTCCAGATATGGTTGCCGATAGGCATTTCAAATATAGGTGCTGATAGGCATTTCAGATGTAGTTTCCGATAGGCATTTCAAAAATAGGTGTCGATAGGCATTTCAGATATAGGTGTCGATAGGCATTTCAGATATAGGTGTCGATAGGCATTTCAGATATAGGTGTCGATAGGGATTTCAGATATAGGTGTCGATAGGCATTTCAGATATAGGTGTCGATAGGCATTTCAGATATAGGTGTCGATAGGCATTTCAGATATAGGTGTCGATAGGCATTTCAGATATAGGTGTCGATAGGCATTTCAGATATAGGTGCCGATAGGCATTTCAGATATAGTTGCCAATTGGCATTTTAAAAATAGGTGCCGATAGGCATTTCAGATATAGAAGCCGATAGGCATTTCAAATATAGGTGCCGATAGGCATTCCAGATATGGTTGCCGATAGGCATTTCAAATATAGGTGCTGATAGGCATTTCAGATGTAGTTTCCGATAGGCATTTCAAAAATAGGTGTCGATAGGCATTTCAGATATAGGTGTCGATAGGCATTTCAGATATAGGTGTCGATAGGCATTTCAGATATAGGTGTCGATAGGCATTTTAGATATAGGTGTCGATAGGCATTTCAGATATAGGTGTCGATAGGCATTTCAGATATAGGTGTCGATAGGCATTTCAGATATAGGTGTCGATAGGCATTTTAGATATAGGTGCCGATAGGCATTTCAGATATAGTTGCCGATTGGCATTTTAAAAATAGGTGCCGATAGGCATTTCAGATATAGAAGCCGATAGGCATTTCAAATATAGGTGCCGATAGGCATTCCAGATATGGTTGCCGATAGGCATTTCAAATATAGGTGCTGATAGGCATTTCAGATGTAGTTTCCGATAGGCATTTCAAAAATAGGTGTCGATAGGCATTTCAGATATAGGTGTCGATAGGCATTTCAGATATAGGTGTCGATAAGCATTTCAGATATAGGTGTCGATAGGCATTTCAGATATAGGTGTCGATAGGCATTTCAGATATAGGTGTCGATAGGCATTTCATATATAGGTGTCGATAGGCATTTTAGATATAGGTGTCGATAGGCATTTCAGATATAGGTGCCGATAGGCATTTCTGATATAGTTGCCGATTGGCATTTTAAAAATAGGTGCCGATAGGCATTTCAGATATAGAAGCCGATAGGCATTTCAAATATAGGTGCCGATAGGATTTCCAGATATGGTTGCCGATAGGCATTTCAAATATAAGTGCTGATAGGCATTTCAGATGTAGTTTCCGATAGGCATTTCAAAAATAGGTGTCGATAGGCATTTCAAAAATAGGTGTCGATAGGCATTTCAGATATAGGTGTCGATAGGCATTTCAGATATAGGTGTTGATAGGCATTTCAGATATAGGTGTCGATAGGCATTTCAGATATAGGTGTCGATAGGCATTTCAGATATAGGTGTCGATAGGCATTTCAGATATAGGTGTCGATAGGCATTTCAGATATAGGTGTCGATAGGCATTTCAGATATAGGTGTCGATAGGCATTTCAGATATAGGTGCCGATAGGCATTTCAGATATAGTTGCCGATTGGCATTTAAAAAATAGGTGCCGATAGGCATTTCAGATATAGAAGCCGATAGGCATTTCAAATATAGGTGCCGATAGGCATTCCAGATATGGTTGCCGATAGGCATTTCAAATATAGGTGCTGATAGGCATTTCAGATGTAGTCTCCGATAGGCATTTCAAAAATAGGTGTCGATAGGCATTTCAGATATAGATGTCGATAGGCATTTCAGATATAGGTGTCGATAGGCATTTCAGATATAGGTGTCTTTAGGCATTTCAGATATAGGTGTCGATAGGCATTTCAGATATAGGTGCCGATAGGCATTTCAGATATAGTTGCCGATTGGCATTTTAAAAATAGGTGCCGATAGGCATTTCAGATATAGAAGCCGATAGGCATTTCAAATATAGGTGCCGATAGGCATTCCAGATATGGTTGCCGATAGGCATTTCAAATATAGGTGCTGATAGGCATTTCAGATGTAGTTTCCGATAGGCATTTCAAAAATAGGTGTCGATAGGCATTTCAGATATAGGTGTCGATAGGCATTTCAGATATAGGTGTCGATAGGCATTTCAGATATAGGTGTCGATAGGGATTTCAGATATAGGTGTCGATAGGCATTTCAGATATAGGTGTCGATAGGCATTTCAGATATAGGTGTCGATAGGCATTTCAGATATAGGTGTCGATAGGCATTTCAGATATAGGTGTCGATAGGCATTTCAGATATAGGTGCCGATAGGCATTTCAGATATAGTTGCCAATTGGCATTTTAAAAATAGGTGCCGATAGGCATTTCAGATATAGAAGCCGATAGGCATTTCAAATATAGGTGCCGATAGGCATTCCAGATATGGTTGCCGATAGGCATTTCAAATATAGGTGCTGATAGGCATTTCAGATGTAGTTTCCGATAGGCATTTCAAAAATAGGTGTCGATAGGCATTTCAGATATAGGTGTCGATAGGCATTTCAGATATAGGTGTTGATAGGCATTTCAGATATAGGTGTCGATAGGCATTTCAGATATAGGTGTCGATAGGCATTTCAGATATAGGTGTCGATAGGCATTTCAGATATAGGTGTCGATAGGCATTTCAGATATAGGTGTCGATAGGCATTTCAGATATAGGTGTCGATAGGCATTTCAGATATAGGTGCCGATAGGCATTTCAGATATAGTTGCCGATTGGCATTTAAAAAATAGGTGCCGATAGGCATTTCAGATATAGAAGCCGATAGGCATTTCAAATATAGGTGCCGATAGGCATTCCAGATATGGTTGCCGATAGGCATTTCAAATATAGGTGCTGATAGGCATTTCAGATGTAGTCTCCGATAGGCATTTCAAAAATAGGTGTCGATAGGCATTTCAGATATAGGTGTCGATAGGCATTTCAGATATAGGTGTCGATAGGCATTTCAGATATAGGTGTCGATAGGCATTTCAGATATAGGTGTCGATAGGCATTTCAGATATAGGTGTCGATAGGTATTTCAGATATAGGTGTCGATAGGCATTTCAGATATAGGTGTCGATAGGCATTTCAGATATAGATGCCGATAGGCATTTCAGATATAGTTGCCGATTGGCATTTTAAAAATAGGTGCCGATAGGCATTTCAGATATAGAAGCCGATAGGCATTTCAAATATAGGTGCCGATAGGCATTCCAGATATGGTTGCCGATAGGCATTTCAAATATAGGTGCTGATAGGCATTTCAGATGTAGTTTCCGATAGGCATTTCAAAAATAGGTGTCGATAGGCATTTCAGATATAGGTGTCGATAGGCATTTCAGATATAGGTGTCGATAGGCATTTCAGATATATGTGTCGATAGGCATTTCAGATATAGGTGTCGATAGGCATTTCAGATATAGGTGTCGATAGGCATTTTAGATATAGGTGCCGATAGGCATTTCAGATATAGTTGCCGATTGGCATTTTAAAAATAGGTGCCGATAGGCATTTCAGATATGGTTGCCGATAGGCATTTCAAATACAGGTGTCGATAGGCATTCCAGATATGGTTGCCGATAGGCATTTCAAATATAGGTGCTGATAGGCATTTCAGATGTAGTTTCCGATAGGCATTTCAAAAATTGGTGCCGATAGGCATTTCAGATATAGGTGCTGATAGGCATTTCAGATATAGTTGCCGATAGGCATTTTAAAAATAGGTGTCGATAGGCAATTCAGATATAGAAGCCGATAGGCATTTCAAATATAGGTGCCGATAGGCATTCCAGATATGGTTGCCGATAGGCATTTCAAATATAGGTGCTGATAGGCATTTCAGATGTAGTTTCCGATAGGCATTTAAAAAATAGGTGTCGATAGGCATTTCAGATATAGGTGTCGATAGGCATTTCAGATATAGGTGTCGATAGGCATTTCAGATATAGGTGTCGATAGGCATTTCAGATATAGGTGTCGATAGGCATTTCAGATATAGGTGTCGAAAGGCATTTCAGATATAGGTGTCGATAGGCATTTCAGATATAGGTGTCGATAGGCATTTCAGATATAGGTGTCGATAGGCATTTTGGATATAGGTGCCGATAGGCATTTCAGATATAGTTGCCGATTGGCATTTAAAAAATAGGTGCCGATAGGCATTTCAGATATAGAAGCCGATAGGCATTTCAAATATAGGTGCCGATAGGCATTCCAGATATGGTTGCCGATAGGCATTTCAAATATAGGTGCTGATAGGCATTTCAGATGTAGTTTCCGATAGGCATTTCAAAAATAGGTGTCGATAGGCATTTCAGATATAGGTGTCGATAGGCATTTCAGATATAGATGTCGATAGGCATTTCAGATATAGGTGTCGATAGGCATTTCAGATATAGGTGTCGATAGGCATTTCAGATATAGGTGTCGACAGGCATTTCAGATATAGGTGTCGATAGGCATTTCAGATATAGGTGTCGATAGGCATTTTAGATATAGGTGTCGATAGGCATTTCAGATATAGGTGTCGATAGGCATTTCAGATATAGGTGTCGATAGGCATTTCAGATATAGGTGTCGATAGGCATTTCAGATATAGGTGCCGATAGGCAATTCAGATATAGGTGTCGATAGGCATTTCAGATATAGGTGTCGATAGGCATTTCAGATATAGGTGTCGATAGGCATTTCAGATATAGGTGTCGATAGGCATTTCAGATAGAGGTGTCGATACGCATTTCAGATATAGGTGTCGATAAGCATTTCAGATATAGGTGTCGATAGGCATTTCAGATATAGGTGCCGATAGGCATTTCAGATATAGTTGCCGATTGGCAGTTTAAAAATAGGTGCCGATAGGCATTTCAGATATAGAAGCCGATAGGCATTTTAAATATAGGTGCCGATAGGCATTCCAGATATGGTTGCCGATAGGCATTTCAAATATAGGTGCTGATAGGCATTTCAGATGTAGTTTCCGATAGGCATTTCAAAAATAGGTGTCGATAGGCATTTCAGATATAGGTGTCGATAGGCATTTCAGATATAGGTGTCGATAGGCATTTCAGATATAGGTGTCGAAAGGCATTTCAGATATAGGTGTCGATAGGCATTTCAGATATAGGTGTCGATAGGCATTTCAGATATAGGTGCCGATAGGCATTTCAGATATAGTTGCCGATTGGCATTTTAAAAATAGGTGCCGATAGGCATTTCAGATATAGAAGCCGATAAGCATTTCAAATATAATTGCCGATAGGCATTCCAGATATGGTTGCCGATAGGCATTTCAAATATAGGTGCTGATAGGCATTTCAGATGTAGTTTCCGATAGGCATTTCAAAAATAGGTGTCAATAGGCATTTCAGATATAGGTGTCGATAGGCATTTCAGATATAGGTGTCGATAGGCATTTCAGATATAGGTGTCGATAGGCATTTCAGATATAGGTGTCGATAGGCATTTCAGATATAGGTGTCGATAGGCATTTTAGATATAGGTGTCGATAGGCATTTCAAATATAGGTGCTGATAGGCATTTCAGATGTAGTTTCCGATAGGCATTTCAAAAATAGGTGTCGATAGGCATTTCAGATATAGGTGTCGATAGGCATTTCAGATATAGGTGTCGATAGGCATTTCAGATATAGGTGTCGATAGGCATTTCAGATATAGGTGTCGATAGGCATTTCAGATATAGGTGTCGATAGGCATTTCAGATATAGGTGCCGATAGGCATTTCAGATATAGGTGTCGATAGGCATTTCAGATATAGGTGTCGATAGGCATTTCAGATATAGGTGTCGATAGGCATTTCAGATATACGTGTCGATAGGCATTTCAGATATAGGTGTCGATAGGCATTTTAGATATAGGTGCCGATAGGCATTTCAGATATAGTTGCCGATTGGCATTTTAAAAATAGGTGCCGATAGGCATTTCAGATATGGTTGCCGATAGGCATTTCAAATACAGGTATCGATAGGCATTCCAGATATGGTTGCCGATAGGCATTTCAAATATAGGTGCTGATAGGCATTTCAGATGTAGTTTCCGATAGGCATTTCAAAAATTGGTGCCGATAGGCATTTCAGATATAGGTGCTGATAGGCATTTCAGATATAGTTGCCGATAGGCATTTTAAAAATAGGTGTCGATAGGTAATTCAGATATAGAAGCCGATAGGCATTTCAAATATAGGTGCCGATAGGCAATCCAGATATGGTTGCCGATAGGCATTTCAAATATAGGTGCTGATAGGCATTTCAGATGTAGTTTCCGATAGGCATTTAAAAAATAGGTGTCGATAGGCATTTCAGATATAGGTGTCGATAGGCATTTCAGATATAGGTGTCGATAGGCATTTCAGATATAGGTGTCGATAGGCATTTCAGATATAGGTGTCGATAGGCATTTCAGATATAGGTGTCGAAAGGCATTTCAGATATAGGTGTCGATAGGCATTTCAGATATAGGTGTCGATAGGCATTTCAGATATAGGTGTCGATAGGCATTTTGGATATAGGTGCCGATAGGCATTTCAGATATAGTTGCCGATTGGCATTTAAAAAATAGGTGCCGATAGGCATTTCAGATATAGAAGCCGATAGGCATTTCAAATATAGGTGCCGATAGGCATTCCAGATATGGTTGCCGATAGGCATTTCAAATATAGGTGCTGATAGGCATTT
The DNA here is from genome assembly GCA_034508555.1 of Venustoraphidia nigricollis. Taxonomy (NCBI): domain Eukaryota; kingdom Metazoa; phylum Arthropoda; class Insecta; order Raphidioptera; family Raphidiidae; genus Venustoraphidia; species Venustoraphidia nigricollis. Next base: position 31,813 of record JAVRKA010000781.1, on the reverse strand, counting down.
TAGATGTAGTTTCCGATAGGCATTTCAAAAAGAGGTGTCGATAGGCATTTCAGATATAGGTGTCGATAGGCATTTCAGATATAGATGTCGATAGGCATTTCAGATATAGGTGTCGATAGGCATTTCAGATATAGGTGTCGATAGGCATTTCAGATATAGGTGTCGATAGGCATTTCAGATATAGGTGTCGATAGGCATTTCAGATATAGGTGCCGATAGGCATTTCAGATATAGTTGCCGATTGGCATTTTAAAAATAGGTGCCGATAGGCATTTCAGATATAGAAGCCGATAGGCATTTTAAATATAGGTGCCGATAGGCATTCCAGATATAGTTGCCGATAGGCATTTCAAATATAGGTGCTGATAGGCATTTCAGATGTAGTTTCCGATAGGCATTTCAAAAATAGGTGTCGATAGGCATTTCAGATATAGGTGTCGATAGGCATTTCAGATATAGGTGTCGATAGGCATTTCAGATATAGGTGTCGATAGGCATTTCAGATATAGGTGTCGATAGGCATTTCAGATATAGGTGTCTTTAGGCATTTCAGATATAGGTGTCGATAGGCATTTCAGATATAGGTGCCGATAGGCATTTCAGATATAGTTGCCGATTGGCATTTTAAAAATAGGTGCCGATAGGCATTTCAGATATAGAAGCCGATAGGCATTTCAAATATAGGTGCCGATAGGCATTCCAGATATGGTTGCCGATAGGCATTTCAAATATAGGTGCTGATAGGCATTTCAGATGTAGTTTCCGATAGGCATTTCAAAAATAGGTGTCGATAGGCATTTCAGATATAGGTGTCGATAGGCATTTCAGATATAGGTGTCGATAGGCATTTCAGATATAGGTGTCGATAGGGATTTCAGATATAGGTGTCGATAGGCATTTCAGATATAGGTGTCGATAGGCATTTCAGATATAGGTGTCGATAGGCATTTCAGATATAGGTGTCGATAGGCATTTCAGATATAGGTGTCGATAGGCATTTCAGATATAGGTGCCGATAGGCATTTCAGATATAGTTGCCAATTGGCATTTTAAAAATAGGTGCCGATAGGCATTTCAGATATAGAAGCCGATAGGCATTTCAAATATAGGTGCCGATAGGCATTCCAGATATGGTTGCCGATAGGCATTTCAAATATAGGTGCTGATAGGCATTTCAGATGTAGTTTCCGATAGGCATTTCAAAAATAGGTGTCGATAGGCATTTCAGATATAAGTGTCGATAGGCATTTCAGATATAGGTGTCGATAGGCATTTCAGATATAGGTGTCGATAGGCATTTTAGATATAGGTGTCGATAGGCATTTCAGATATAGGTGTCGATAGGCATTTCAGATATAGGTGTCGATAGGCATTTCAGATATAGGTGTCGATATGCATTTTAGATATAGGTGCCGATAGGCATTTCAGATATAGTTGCCGATTGGCATTTTAAAAATAGGTGCCGATAGGCATTTCAGATATAGAAGCCGATAGGCATTTCAAATATAGGTGCCGATAGGCATTCCAGATATGGTTGCCGATAGGCATTTCAAATATAGGTGCTGATAGGCATTTCAGATGTAGTTTCCGATAGGCATTTCAAAAATAGGTGTCGATAGGCATTTCAGATATAGGTGTCGATAGGCATTTCAGATATAGGTGTCGATAAGCATTTCAGATATAGGTGTCGATAGGCATTTCAGATATAGGTGTCGATAGGCATTTCAGATATAGGTGTCGATAGGCATTTCATATATAGGTGTCGATAGGCATTTCAGATATAGGTGTCGATAGGCATTTCAGATATAGGTGCCGATAGGCATTTCAGATATAGTTGCCGATTGGCATTTTAAAAATAGGTGCCGATAGGCATTTCAGATATAGAAGCCGATAGGCATTTCAAATATAGGTGCCGATAGGATTTCCAGATATGGTTGCCGATAGGCATTTCAAATATAAGTGCTGATAGGCATTTCAGTTGTAGTTTCCGATAGGCATTTCAAAAATAGGTGTCGATAGGCATTTCAAAAATAGGTGTCGATAGGCATTTCAGATATAGGTGTCGATAGGCATTTCAGATATAGGTGTTGATAGGCATTTCAGATATAGGTGTCGATAGGCATTTCAGATATAGGTGTCGATAGGCATTTCAGATATAGGTGTCGATAGGCATTTCAGATATAGGTGTCGATAGGCATTTCAGATATAGGTGTCGATAGGCATTTCAGATATAGGTGTCGATAGGCATTTCAGATATAGGTGCCGATAGGCATTTCAGATATAGTTGCCGATTGGCATTTAAAAAATAGGTGCCGATAGGCATTTCAGATATAGAAGCCGATAGGCATTTCAAATATAGGTGCCGATAGGCATTCCAGATATGGTTGCCGATAGGCATTTCAAATATAGGTGCTGATAGGCATTTCAGATGTAGTCTCCGATAGGCATTTCAAAAATAGGTGTCGATAGGCATTTCAGATATAGGTGTCGATAGGCATTTCAGATATAGGTGTCGATAGGCATTTCAGATATAGGTGTCGATAGGCATTTCAGATATAGGTGTCGATAGGCATTTCAGATATAGGTGTCGATAGGCATTTCAGATATAGGTGTCGATAGGCATTTCAGATATAGGTGTCGATAGACATTTCAGATATAGGTGCCGATATACATTTCAGATATAGTTGCCGATTGGCATTTTAAAAATAGGTGCCGATAGGCATTTCAGATATAGAAGCCGATAGGCATTTCAAATATAGGTGCCGATAGGCATTCCAGATATGGTTGCCGATAGGCATTTCAAATATAGGTGCTGATAGGCATTTCAGATGTAGTTTCCGATAGGCATTTCAAAAATAGGTGTCGATATTCATTTCAGATAGAGGTGTCGATAGGCATTTCAGATATAGGTGTCGATAGGCATTTCAGATATAGGTGTCGATAGGCATTTCAGATATAGGTGTCGATAGGCATTTCAGATATAGGTGTCGATAGGCATTTCAGATATAGGTGTCGATAGGCATTTCAGATATAGGTGCCGATAGGCATTTCAGATATAGTTGCCGATTGGCATTTTAAAAATAGGTGCCGATAGGCATTTCAGATATAGAAGCCGATAGGCATTTCAAATATAGGTGCCGATAGGCATTCCAGATATGGTTGCCGATAGGCATTTCAAATATAGGTGCTGATAGGCATTTCAGATGTAGTTTCCGATAGGCATTTCAAAAATAGGTGTCGATAGGCATTTCAGATATAGGTGTCGATAGGTATTTCAGATATAGGTGTCGATAGGCATTTCAGATATAGGTGTCGATAGGCATTTCAGATATAGATGCCGATAGGCATTTCAGATATAGTTGCCGATTGGCATTTTAAAAATAGGTGCCGATAGGCATTTCAGATATAGAAGCCGATAGGCATTTCAAATATAGGTGCCGATAGGCATTCCAGATATGGTTGCCGATAGGCATTTCAAATATAGGTGCTGATAGGCATTTCAGATGTAGTTTCCGATAGGCATTTCAAAAATAGGTGTCGATAGGCATTTCAGATATAGGTGTCGATAGGCATTTCAGATATAGGTGTCGATAGGCATTTCAGATATATGTGTCGATAGGCATTTCAGATATAGGTGTCGATAGGCATTTCAGATATAGGTGTCGATAGGCATTTTAGATATAGGTGCCGATAGGCATTTCAGATATAGTTGCCGATTGGCATTTTAAAAATAGGTGCCGATAGGCATTTCAGATATGGTTGCCGATAGGCATTTCAAATACAGGTGTCGATAGGCATTCCAGATATGGTTGCCGATAGGCATTTCAAATATAGGTGCTGATAGGCATTTCAGATGTAGTTTCCGATAGGCATTTCAAAAATTGGTGCCGATAGGCATTTCAGATATAGGTGCTGATAGGCATTTCAGATATAGTTGCCGATAGGCATTTTAAAAATAGGTGTCGATAGGCAATTCAGATATAGAAGCCGATAGGCATTTCAAATATAGGTGCCGATAGGCATTCCAGATATGGTTGCCGATAGGCATTTCAAATATAGGTGCTGATAGGCATTTCAGATGTAGTTTCCGATAGGCATTTAAAAAATAGGTGTCGATAGGCATTTCAGATATAGGTGTCGATAGGCATTTCAGATATAGGTGTCGATAGGCATTTCAGATATAGGTGTCGATAGGCATTTCAGATATAGGTGTCGATAGGCATTTCAGATATAGGTGTCGAAAGGCATTTCAGATATAGGTGTCGATAGGCATTTCAGATATAGGTGTCGATAGGCATTTCAGATATAGGTGTCGATAGGCATTTTGGATATAGGTGCCGATAGGCATTTCAGATATAGTTGCCGATTGGCATTTAAAAAATAGGTGCCGATAGGCATTTCAGATATAGAAGCCGATAGGCATTTCAAATATAGGTGCCGATAGGCATTCCAGATATGGTTGCCGATAGGCATTTCAAATATAGGTGCTGATAGGCATTTCAGATGTAGTTTCCGATAGGCATTTCAAAAATAGGTGTCGATAGGCATTTCAGATATAGGTGTCGATAGGCATTTCAGATATAGATGTCGATAGGCATTTCAGATATAGGTGTCGATAGGCATTTCAGATATAGGTGTCGATAGGCATTTCAGATATAGGTGTCGACAGGCATTTCAGATATAGGTGTCGATAGGCATTTCAGATATTGGTGTCGATAGGCATTTCAGATATAGGTGTCGATAGGCATTTCAGATATAGGTGTCGATAGGCATTTCAGATATAGGTGTCGATAGGCATTTCAGATATAGGTGTCGATAGGCATTTCAGATATAGGTGTCGATAGGCATTTCAGATATAGGTGTCGATAGGCATTTCAGATATAGGTGTCGATAGGCATTTCAGATATAGGTGTCGATAGGCATTTCAGATATAGGTGTCGATAGGCATTTCAGATATAGGTGCCGATAGGCATTTCAGATATAGTTGCCGATTGGCATTTTAAAAATAGGTGCCGATAGGCATTTCAGATATAGAAGCCGATAGGCATTTCAAATATAGGTGCCGATAGGCATTCCAGATATGGTTGCCGATAGGCATTTCAAATATAGGTGCTGATAGGCATTTCAGATGTAATTTCCGAAAGGCATTTCAAAAATAGGTGTCGATAGGCATTTCAGATATAGGTGTCGATAGGCATTTCAGATATAGGTGTCGATAGGCATTTCAGATATATGTGTCGATAGGCATTTCAGATATAGGTGTCGATAGGCATTTCAGATATAGGTGTCGATAGGCATTTCAGATATAGGTGTCGATAGGCATTTCAGATATAGGTGTCGATAGGCATTTCAGATATAGGTGTCGAAAGGCATTTCAGATATAGGTGTCGATAGGCATTTCAGATATAGGTGTCGATAGGCATTTCAGATATAGGTGTCGATAGGCATTTCAGATATAGGTGCCGATAGGCATTTCAGATATAGTTGCCGATTGGCATTTTAAAAATAGGTGCCGATAGGCATTTCAGATATAGAAGCCGATAGGCATTTCAAATATAGGTGCCGATAGGCATTCCAGATATGGTTGCCGATAGGCATTTCAAATATAGGTGCTGATAGGCATTTCAGATGTAATTTCCGAAAGGCATTTCAAAAATAGGTGTCGATAGGCATTTCAGATATAGGTGTCGATAGGCATTTCAGATATAGGTGTCGATAGGCATTTCAGATATATGTGTCGATAGGCATTTCAGATATAGGTGTCGATAGGCATTTCAGATATAGGTGTCGATAGGCATTTCAGATATAGGTGTCGATAGGCATTTCAGATATAGGTGTCGATAGGCATTTCAGATATAGGTGCCGATAGGCATTTCAGATATAGTTGCCGATTGGCAGTTTAAAAATAGGTGCCGATAGGCATTTCAGATATAGAAGCCGATAGGCATTTTAAATATAGGTGCCGATAGGCATTCCAGATATGGTTGCCGATAGGCATTACAAATATAGGTGCTGATAGGCATTTCAGATGTAGTTTCCGATAGGCATTTCAAAAATAGGTGTCGATAGGCATTTCAGATATAGGTGTCGATAGGCATTTCAGATATAGGTGTCGATAGGCATTTCAGATATAGGTGTCGATAGGCATTTCAGATATAGGTGTCGATAGGCATTTCAGATATAGGTGTCGATAGGCATTTCAGATATAGGTGTCGATAGGCATTTCAGATATAGGTGTCGATAGGCATTTCAGATATAGGTGCCGATAGGCATTTCAGATATAGTTGCCGATTGGCATTTTAAAAATAGGTGCCGATAGGCATTTCAGATATAGAAGCCGATAGGCATTTCAAATATAGGTGCCGATAGGCATTCCAGATATGGTTGCAGATAGGCATTTCAAATATAGGTGCTGATAGGCATTTCAGATGTAGTTTCCGATAGGCATTTCAAAAATAGGTGTCAATAGGCATTTCAGATATAGGTGTCGATAGGCATTTCAGATATAGGTGTCGATAGGCATTTCAGATATAGGTGTCGATAGGCATTTCAGATATAGGTGTCGATAGGCATTTCAGATATAGGTGTCGATAGGCATTTTAGATATAGGTGTCGATAGGCATTTCAAATATAGGTGCTGATAGGCATTTCAGATGTAGTTTCCGATAGGCATTTCAAAAATAGGTGTCGATAGGCATTTCAGATATAGGTGTCGATAGGCATTTCAGATATAGGTGTCGATAGGCATTTCAGATATAGGTGTCGATAGGCATTTCAGATATAGAAGCCGATAGGCATTTCAAATATAGGTGCCGATAGGCATTCTAGATATGGTTGCCGATAGGCATTTCAAATATAGGTGCTGATAGGCATTTCAGATGTAGTTTCCGATAGGCATTTCAAAAATAGGTGTCGATAGGCATTTCAGATATAGGTGTCGATAGGCATTTCAGATATAGGTGTCGATAGGCATTTCAGATATAGGTGTCGATAGGCATTTCAGATATAGGTGTCGATAGGCATTTCAGATATAGGTGTCGATAGGCATTTCAAATATAGGTGTCGATAGGCATTTCAGATATAGGTGTCGATAGGCATTTCAGATATAGGTGCCGATAGGCATTTCAGATATAGTTGCCGATTGGCATTTTAAAAATAGGTGCCGATAGGCATTTCAGATATAGAAGCCGATAGGCATTTCAAATATAGGTGCCGATAGGCATTCCAGATATGGTTGCCGATAGGCATTTCAAATATAGGTGCTGATAGGCATTTCAGATGTAGTTTCCGATAGGCATTTCAAAAATAGGTGTCGATAGGCATTTCAGATATAGGTGTCGATAGGCATTTCAGATATAGGTGTCGATAGGCATTTCAGATATAGGTGTCGATAGGCATTTCAGATATAGGTGTCGATAGGCATTTCAGATATAGGTGTCGATAGGCATTTCAGATATAGGTGTCGATAGGCATTTCAGATATAGGTGTCGATAGGCATTTCAGATATAGGTGCCGATAGGCATTTCAGATACAGTTGCCGATTGGCATTTTAAAAATAGGTGCCGATAGGCATTTCAGATATAGAAGCCGATAGGCATTTCAAATATAGGTGCCGATAGGCATTCCAGATATGGTTGCCGATAGGCATTTCAAATATAGGTGCTGATAGGCATTTCAGATGTAGTTTCCGATAGGCATTTCAAAAATAGGTGTCGATAGGCATTTCAGATATAGGTGTCGATAGGCATTTCAGATATAGGTGTCGATAGGCATTTCAGATATAGGTGTCGATAGGCATTTCAGATATAGGTGTCGATAGGCATTTCAGATATAGGTGTCGATAGGCATTTCAGATATAGGTGTCGATAGGCATTTCAGATATAGGTGTCGATAGGCATTTCAGATATAGGTGTCGATAGGCATTTCAGATATAGGTGCCGATAGGCATTTCAGATATAGTTGCCGATTGGCATTTTAAAAATAGGTGCCGATAGGCATTTCAGATATAGAAGCCGATAGGCATTTCAAATATAGGTGCCGATAGGCATTCCAGATATGGTTGCCGATAGGCATTTCAAATATAGGTGCTGATAGGCATTTCAGATGTAGTTTCCGATAGGCATTTCAAAAATAGGTGTCGATAGGCATCTCTGATATAGGTGTCGATAGGCATTTCAGATAGAGGTGTCGATAGGCATTTCAGATATAGGTGTCGATAGGCATTTCAGATATAGGTGTCGATAGGCATTTCAGATATAGGTGCCGATAGGCATTTCAGATATAGTTGCCGATTGGCATTTTAAAAATAGGTGCCGATAGGCATTTCAGATATAGAAGCCGATAGGCATTTCAAATATAGGTGCCGATAGGCATTTCAGATATGGTTGCCGATAGGCATTTCAAATATAGGTGCTGATAGGCATTTCAGATGTAGTTTCCGATAGGCATTTCAAAAATAGGTGTCGATAGGCATTTCAGATATAGGTGTCGATAGGCATTTCAGATATAGGTGTCGATAGGCATTTCAGATATAGGTGTCGATAGGCATTTCAGATATAGGTGTCGATAGGCATTTCAGATATAGGTGTCGATAGGCATTTCAGATATAGGTGTCGATAGGCATTTCAGATATAGGTGTCGATAGGCATTTCAGATATAGGTGCCGATAGGCATTTCAGATATAGTTGCCGATTGGCATTTTAAAAATAGGTGCCGATAGGCATTTCAGATATAGAAGCCGATAGGCATTTCAAATATAGGTGCCGGTAGGCATTCCAGATATGGTTGCCGATAGGCATTTCAAATATAGGTGCTGATAGGCATTTCAGATGTAGTTTCCGATAGGCATTTCAAAAATAGGTGTCGATAGGCATTTCAGATATAGGTGTCGATAGGCATTTCAGATATAGGTGTCGATAGGCATTTCAGATATAGGTGTCGATAGGCATTTCAGATATAGGTGTCGATAGGCATTTCAGATATAGGTGTCGATAGGCATTTCAGATATAGGTGTCGATAGGCATTTCAGATATAGGTGTCGATAGGCATTTCAGATATAAGTGCCGATAGGCATTTCAGATATAGTTGCCGATTGGCATTTTAAAGATAGGTGCCGATAGGCATTTCAGATATAGAAGCCGATAGGCATTTTAAATATAGGTGCCGATAGGCATTCCAGATATGGTTGCCGATAGGCATTTCAAATATAGGTGCTGATAGGCATTTCAGATGTAGTTTCCGATAGGCATTTCAAAAATAGGTGTCGATAGGCATTTCAGATATAGGTGTCGATAGGCATTTCAGATATAGGTGTCGATAGGCATTTCAGATATAGGTGTCGATAGGCATTTCAGATATAGGTGTCGATAGGCATTTCAGATATAGGTGTCGATAGGCATTTCAGATATAGGTGTCGATAGGCATTTCAGATATAGGTGTCGATAGGCATTTCAGATATAGGTGTCGATAGGCATTTCAGATATAGGTGCCGATAGGCATTTAAGATATAGAAGCCGATAAGCATTTCAAATATAGGTGCCGATAGGCATTCCAGATATGGTTGCCGATAGGCATTTCAAATATAGGTGCTGATAGGCATTTCAGATGTAGTTTCCGATAGGCATTTCAAAAATAGGTGTCAATAGGCATTTCAGATATAGGTGTCGATAGGCATTTCAGATATAGGTGTCGATAGGCATTTCAGATATAGGTGTCGATAGGCATTTCAGATATAGGTGTCGATAGGCATTTCAGATATAGGTGTCGATAGGCATTTTAGATAAAGGTGTCGATAGGCATTTCAAATATAGGTGCTGATAGGCATTTCAGATGTAGTTTCCGATAGGCATTTCAAAAATAGGTGTCGATAGGCATTTCAGATATAGGTGTCGATAGGCATTTCAGATATAGGTGTCGATAGGCATTTCAGATATAGGTGTCGATAGGCATTTCAGATATAGGTGTCGATAGGCATTTCAGATATAGGTGTCGATAGGCATTTCAGATATAGGTGCCGATAGGCATTTCAGATATAGTTGCCGATTGGCATTTTAAAAATAGGTGCCGATAGGCATTTCAGATATAGAAGCCGATAGGCATTTCAAATATAGGTGCCGATAGGCATTCCAGATATAGTTGCATATAGGCATTTCAAATATAGGTGCTGATAGGCATTTCAGATGTAGTTTCCGATAGGCATTTCAAAAATAGGTGTCGATAGGCATTTCAGATGTAGGTGTCGATAGGTATTTCAGATATAGGTGTCGATAGGCATTTCAGATATAGGTGTCGATAGGCATTTCAGATATAGGTGTCGATAGGCATTTCAGATATAGGTGTCGATAGGCATTTCAGATATAGGTGTCGATAGGCATTTCAGATATAGGTGTCGATAGGCATTTCAGATATAGGTGCCGATAGGCATTTCAGATATAGTTGCCGATTGGCATTTTAAAAATAGGTGCCGATAGGCATTTCAGATATAGAAGCCGATAGGCATTTCAAATATAGGTGCCGATAGGCATTCCAGATACGGTTGCCGATAGGCATTTCAAATATAGGTGCTGATAGGCATTTCAGATGTAGTTTCCGATAGGCATTTCAAAAATAGGTGTCGATAGGCATTTCAGATATAGGTGTCGATAGGCATTTCAGATATAGGTGTATAGGCATTTCAGATATAGGTGTCGATAGGCATTTCAGATATAGGTGTCGATAGGCATTTCAGATATAGGTGTCGATAGGCATTTCAGATATAGGTGTCGATAGGCATTTCAGATATAGGTGTCGATAGGCATTTCAGATATAGGTGTCGATAGGCATTTCAGATATAGGTGCCGATAGGCATTTCAGATATAGTTGCCGATTGGCATTTTAAAAATAGGTGCCGATAGGCATTTCAGATATAGAAGCCGATAGGCATTTCAAATATAGGTGCCGATAGGCATTCCAGATATGGTTGCCGATAGGCATTTCAAATATAGGTGCTGATAGGCATTTCAGATGTAGTTTCCGATAGGCATTTCAAAAATAGGTGTCGATAGGCATCTCTGATATAGGTGTCGATAGGCATTTCAGATATAGGTGTCGATAGGCATTTCAGATATAGGTGTCGATAGGCATTTCAGATATAGGTGTCGATAGGCATTTCAGATATAGGTGTCGATAGGCATTTCAGATATAGGTGTCGATAGGCATTTCAAATATAGGTGCTGATAGGCATTTCAGATGTAGTTTCCGATAGGCATTTTAAAAATAGGTGTCGATAAGCATTTCAGATATAGGTGTCGATAGGCATTTCAGTTATAGGTGTCGATAGGCATTTCAGATATAGGTGTCGATAGGCATTTCAGATATAGGTGTCGATAGGCATTTCAGATATAGGTGTCGATAGGCATTTCAGATATAGGTGTCGATAGGCATTTCAGATATAGGTGTCGATAGGCATTTCAGATATAGGTGCCGATAGGCATTTCAGATATAGTTGCCGATTGGCATTTTAAAAATAGGTGCCGATAGGCATTTCAGATATAGAAGCCGATAGGCATTTCAAATATAGGTGCCGATAGGCATTCCAGATATGGTTGCCGATAGGCATTTCAAATATAGGTGCTGATAGGCATTTCAGATGTAGTTTCCGATAGGCATTTCAAAAATAGGTGTCGATAGGCATTTCAGATATAGGTGTCGATAGGCATTTCAGATATAGGTGTCGATAGGCATTTCAGATATAGGTGTCGATAGGCATTTCAGATATAGGTGTCGATAGGCATTTCAGATATAGGTGTCGATAGGCATTTCAGATATAGGTGTCGATAGGCATTTCAGATATAGATGTCGATAGGCATTTCAGATATAGGTGCCGATAGGCATTTCAGATATAGTTGCCGATTGGCATTTTAAAAATAGGTGCCGATAGGCATTTCAGATATAGAAGCCGATAGGCATTTCAAATATAGGTGCCGATAGGCATTCCAGATATGGTTGCCGATAGGCATTTCAAATATAGGTGCTGATAGGCATTTCAGATGTAATTTCCGATAGGCATTTCAAAAATAGGTGTCGATAGGCATTTCAGATATAGGTGTCGATAGGCATTTCAGATATAGGTGTCGATAGGCATTTCAGATATAGGTGTCGATAGGCATTTCAGATATAGGTGTCGATAGGCATTTCAGATATAGGTGTCGATAGGCATTTCAGATATAGGTGTCGATAGGCATTTCAGATATAGGTGTCGATAGGCATTTCAGATATAGGTGTCGATAGGCATTTCAGATATAGGTGCCGATAGGCATTTCAGATATAGTTGCCGATTGGCAGTTTAAAAATAGGTGCCGATAGGCATTTCAGATATAAAAGCCGATAGGCATTTTAAATATAGGTGCCGATAGGCATTCCAGATATGGTTGCCGATAGGCATTTCAAATATAGGTGCTGATAGGCATTTCAGATGTAGTTTCCGATAGGCATTTCAAAAATAGGTGTCGATAGGCATTTCAGATATAGGTGTCGATAGGCATTTCAGATATAGGTGTCGATAGGCATTTCAGATATAGGTGTCGATAGGCATTTCAGATATAGGTGTCGATAGGCATTTCAGATATAGGTGTCGATAGGCATTTCAGATATAGGTGTCGATAGGCATTTCAGATATAGGTGTCGATAGGCATTTCAGATATAGGTGCCGATAGGCATTTCAGATATAGTTGCCGATTGGCATTTTAAAAATAGGTGCCGATAGGCATTTCAGATATAGAAGCCGATAGGCATTTCAAATATAGGTGCCGATAGGCATTCCAGATATGTTTGCCGATAGGCATTTCAAATATAGGTGCTGATAGGCATTTCAGATGTAGTTTCCGATAGGCATTTCAAAAATAGGTGTCGATAGGCATTTCAGATATAGGTGTCGATAGGCATTTCAGATATAGGTGTCGATAGGCATTTCAGATATAGGTGTCGATAGGCATTTCAGATATAGGTGTCGATAGGCATTTCAGATATAGGTGTCGATAGGCATTTCAGATATAGGTGTCGATAGGCATTTCAGATATAGGTGTCGATAGGCATTTCAGATATAGGTGCCGATAGGCATTTCAGATATAGTTGCCGATTGGCATTTTAAAAATAGGTGCCGATAGGCATTTCAGATATAGAAGCCGATAGTCATTTCAAATATAGGTCCCGATAGGCATTCCAGATATGGTTGCCGATAGGCATTTCAAATATAGGTGCTGATAGGCATTTCAGATGTAGTTTCCGATAGGCATTTCAAAAATAGGTGTCGATAGGCATTTCAGATATAGGTGTCGATAGGCATTTCAGATATAGGTGTCGATAGGCATTTCAGATATAGGTGTCGATAGGCATTTCAGATATAGGTGTCGATAGGCATTTCAGATATAGGTGTCGATAGGCATTTCAGATATAGGTGTCGATAGGCATTTCAGATATAGGTGTCGATAGGCATTTCAGATATAGGTGCCGATAGGCATTTCAGATATAATTGCTGATTGGCATTTTAATAATAGGTGCCGATAGGCATTTCAGATATAGAAGCCGATAGGCATTTCAAATATAGGTGCCGATAGGCATTCCAGATATGGTTGCCGATAGGCATTTCAAATATAGGTGCTGATAGGCATTTCAGATATAAGTGTCGATAGGCATTTCAGATATAAGTGTCGATAGGCATTTCAGATATAGGTGTCGATAGGCATTTCAGATATAGGTGTCGATAGGCATTTCAGATATAGGTGTCGATAGGCATTTCAGATTTAGGTGTCGATAGGCATTTCAGATATAGGTGTCGATAGGCATTTCAGATATAGGTGTCGATAGGCATTTCAGATATAGGTGTCGATAGGCATTTCAGATATAGGTGCCGATAGGCATTTCAGATACAGTTGCCGATTGGCATTTTAAAAATAGGTGCCGATAGGCATTTCAGATATAGAAGCCGATAGGCATTTCAAATATAGGTGCCGATAGGCATTCCAGATATGGTTGCCGATAGGCATTTCAAATATAGGTGCTGATAGGCATTACAGATGTAGTTTCCGATAGGCATTTCAAAAATAGGTGTTGATAGGCATTTCAGATATAGGTGTCGATAGGCATTTCAGATATAGGTGTCGATAGGCATTTCAGATATAGGTGTCGATAGGCATTTCAGATATAGGTGTCGATAGGCATTTCAGATATAGGTGTCGATAGGCATTTCATATATAGGTGTCGATAGGCATTTCAGATATAGGTGTCGATTGGCATTTCAGATATAGGTGTCGATAGGCATTTCAGATATAGGTGCCGATAGGCATTTTAGATATAGTTGCCGATTGGCATTTTAAAAATAGGTGCCGATAGGCATTTCAGATATAGAAGCCGATAGGCATTTTAAATATAGGTGCCGATAGGCATTCCAGATATGGTTGCCGATAGGCATTTCAAATATAGGTGCTGATAGTCATTTCAGATGTAGTTTCCGATAGGCATTTCAAAAATAGGTATCGATAGGCATCTCAGATATAGGTGTCGATAGGCATTTCAGATATAGGTGTCGATAGGCATTTCAGATATAGGTGTCGATAGGCATTTCAGATATAGGTGTCGATAGGCATTTCAGATATAGGTGTCGATAGGCATTTCAGATATAGGTGTCGATAGGCATTTCAGATATTAGTGCCGATAGGCATTTCAGATATAGTTGCCGATTGGCATTTTAAAAATAGGTGCCGATAGGCATTTCAGATATAGAAGCCGATAGGCAATTCAAATATAGGTGCCGATAGGCATTCCAGATATGGTTGCTGATAGGCATTTCAAATATAGGTGCTGATAGGCATTTCAGATGTAGTTTCCGATAGGCATTTCAAAAAAAGGTGTCGATAGGCATTTCAGATATAGGTGTCGATAGGCATTTCAGATATAGGTGTCGATAGGCATTTCAGATATAGGTGTCGATAGGCATTTCAGATATAGGTGTCGATAGGCATTTTAGATATAGGTGTCGATAGGCATTTCAGATATAGGTGTCGATAGGCATTTCAGATATAGGTGTCGATAGGCATTTCAGATATAGGTGGCGATAGGCATTTCAGATATAGGTGTCGATAGGCATTTCAGATATAGGTGTCGATAGGCATTTCAGATATAGGTGTCGATAGGCATTTCAGATATAGGTGTCGATAGGCATTTCAGATATAGGTGCCGATAGGCATTTCAGATATAGTTGCCGATTGGCATTTTAAAAATAGGTGCCGATAGGCATTTCAGATTTAGAAGCCGATAGGCATTTCAAATATAAGTGCCGATAGGCATTCCAGATATGGTTGCCGATAGGCATTTCAAATATAGGTGCAGATAGGCATTTCAGATGTAGTTTCCGATAGGCATTTCAAAAATAGGTGTCGATAGGCATTTTAGATATAGGTGTCGATAGGCATTTCAGATATAGGTGTCGATAGGCATTTCAGATATATGTGTCGATAGGCATTTCAGATATAGGTGTCGATAGGCACTTCAGATATAGGTGTCGATAGGCATTTCAGATATAGGTGTCGATAGGCATTTCGGATATAAGTGTCGATAGGCATTTCAGATATAGGTGCCGATAGGCATTTCAGATATAGTTGCCGATTGGCAGTTTAAAAATAGGTGCCGATAGGCATTTCAGATATAGAAGCCGATAGGCATTTCAAATATAGGTGCCGATAGGCATTCCAGATATGGTTGCCGATAGGCATTTCAAATATAGGTGCTGATAGGCATTTCAGATGTAGTTTCCGATAGGCATTTCAAAAATAGGTGTCGATAGGCATTTCAGATATAGGTGTCGATAGGCATTTCAGATATAGGTGTCGATAGGCATTTCAGATATAGGTGTCGATAGGCATTTCAGATATAGGTGTCGATAGGCATTTCAGATATAGGTGTCGATAGGCATTTCAGATATAGGTGTCGATAGGCATTTCAGATATAGGTGCCGATAGGCATTTTAGATATAGTTGCCGATTGACATTTTAAAAATAGGTGCCGATAGGCATTTAAGATATAGAAGCCGATAGGCATTTCAAATATAGGTGCCGATAGGCATTCCAGATATGGTTGCCGATAGGCATTTCAAATATAGGTGCTGATAGGCATTTCAGATGTAGTTTCCGATAGGCATTTCAAAAATAGGTGTCGATAGGCATTTCAGATATAGGTGTCGATAGGCATTTCAGATATAGGTGTCGATAGGCATTTCAGATATAGGTGTCGATAGGCATTTCAGATATAGGTGTCGATAGGCAGTTCAGATATAGGTGTCGATAGGCATTTCAGATATAGGTGTCGATAGGCATTTCAGATATAGGTGTCGATAGGCATTTCAGATATAGGTGCCGATAGGCATTTCAGATATAGTTGCCGATTGGCATTTTAAAAATAGGTGCCGATAGGCTTTTCAGATATAGAAGCCGATAGGCATTTCAAATATAGGTGCCGATAGGCATTCCAGATATGGTTGCCGATAGGCATTTCAAATATAGGTGCTGATAGGCATTTCAGATGTAGTTTCCCATAGGCATTTCAAAAATAGGTGTCGATAGGCATTTCAGATATAGGTGTCGATAGGCATTTCAGATATAGGTGTCGATAGGCATTTCAGATATAGGTGTCGATAGGCATTTCAGATATAGGTGTCGATAGGCATTTCAGATATAGGTGTCGATAGGCATTTCAGATATAGGTGTCGATAGGCATTTCAGATATAGGTGTCGATAGGCATTTCAGATATAGGTGTCGATAGGCATTTCAGATATAGGTGCCGATAGGCATTTCAGATATAGTTGCCGATTGGCATTTTAAAAATAGGTGCCGATAGGCATTTCAGATATAGAAGCCGATAGGCATTTCAAATATAGGTGCCGATAGGCATTCCAGATATGGTTGCCGATAGGCATTTCAAATATAGGTGCTGATAGGCATTTCAGATGTAGTTTCCCATAGGCATTTCAAAAATAGGTGTCGATAGGCATTTCAGATATAGGTGTCGTTAGGCATTTCAGATATAGGTGTCGATAGGCATTTCATATATAGGTGTCGATAGGCATTTCAGATATAGGTGTCGATAGGCATTTCAGATATAGGTGTCGATAGGCATTTCAGATATAGGTGTCGATAGGCATTTCAGATATAGGTGTCGATAGGCATTTCAGATATAGGTGCCGATAGGCATTTCAGATATAGTTGCCGATTGGCATTTTAAAAATAGGTGCCGATAGGCATTTCAGATATAGAATCCGATAGGCATTTCAAATATAGGTGCCGATAGGCATTCCAGATATGGTTGCCGATAGGCATTTCAAATATAGGTGCTGATAGGCATTTCAGATGTAGTTTCCGATAGGCATTTCAAAAATAGGTGTCGATAGGCATTTCAGATATAGGTGTCGATAGGCATTTCAGATATAGGTGTCGATAGGCATTTCAGATATAGGTGTCGATAGGCATTTCAGATATAGGTGTCGATAGGCATTTCAGATATAGGTGTCGATAGGCATTTCAGATATAGGTGTCTTTAGGCATTTCAGATATAGGTGTCGATAGGCATTTCAGATATAGGTGCCGATAGGCATTTCAGATATAGTTGCCGATTGGCATTTTAAAAATAGGTGCCGATAGGCATTTCAGATATAGAAGCCGATAGGCATTTCAAATATAGGTGCCGATAGGCATTCCAGATATGGTTGCCGATAGGCATTTCAAATATAGGTGCTGATAGGCATTTCAGATGTAGTTTCCGATAGGCATTTCAAAAATAGGTGTCGATAGGCATTTCAGATATAGGTGTCGATAGGCATTTCAGATATAGGTGTCGATAGGCATTTCAGATATAGGTGTCGATAGGGATTTCAGATATAGGTGTCGATAGGCATTTCAGATATAGGTGTCGATAGGCATTTCAGATATAGGTGTCGATAGGCATTTCAGATATAGGTGTCGATAGGCATTTCAGATATAGGTGTCGATAGGCATTTCAGATATAGGTGCCGATAGGCATTTCAGATATAGTTGCCAATTGGCATTTTAAAAATAGGTGCCGATAGGCATTTCAGATATAGAAGCCGATAGGCATTTCAAATATAGGTGCCGATAGGCATTCCAGATATGGTTGCCGATAGGCATTTCAAATATAGGTGCTGATAGGCATTTCAGATGTAGTTTCCGATAGGCATTTCAAAAATAGGTGTCGATAGGCATTTCAGATATAGGTGTCGATAGGCATTTCAGATATAGGTGTCGATAGGCATTTCAGATATAGGTGTCGATAGGCATTTTAGATATAGGTGTCGATAGGCATTTCAGATATAGGTGTCGATAGGCATTTCAGATATAGGTGTCGATAGGCATTTCAGATATAGGTGTCGATAGGCATTTTAGATATAGGTGCCGATAGGCATTTCAGATATAGTTGCCGATTGGCATTTTAAAAATAGGTGCCGATAGGCATTTCAGATATAGAAGCCGATAGGCATTTCAAATATAGGTGCCGATAGGCATTCCAGATATGGTTGCCGATAGGCATTTCAAATATAGGTGCTGATAGGCATTTCAGATGTAGTTTCCGATAGGCATTTCAAAAATAGGTGTCGATAGGCATTTCAGATATAGGTGTCGATAGGCATTTCAGATATAGGTGTCGATAAGCATTTCAGATATAGGTGTCGATAGGCATTTCAGATATAGGTGTCGATAGGCATTTCAGATATAGGTGTCGATAGGCATTTCATATATAGGTGTCGATAGGCATTTTAGATATAGGTGTCGATAGGCATTTCAGATATAGGTGCCGATAGGCATTTCTGATATAGTTGCCGATTGGCATTTTAAAAATAGGTGCCGATAGGCATTTCAGATATAGAAGCCGATAGGCATTTCAAATATAGGTGCCGATAGGATTTCCAGATATGGTTGCCGATAGGCATTTCAAATATAAGTGCTGATAGGCATTTCAGATGTAGTTTCCGATAGGCATTTCAAAAATAGGTGTCGATAGGCATTTCAAAAATAGGTGTCGATAGGCATTTCAGATATAGGTGTCGATAGGCATTTCAGATATAGGTGTTGATAGGCATTTCAGATATAGGTGTCGATAGGCATTTCAGATATAGGTGTCGATAGGCATTTCAGATATAGGTGTCGATAGGCATTTCAGATATAGGTGTCGATAGGCATTTCAGATATAGGTGTCGATAGGCATTTCAGATATAGGTGTCGATAGGCATTTCAGATATAGGTGCCGATAGGCATTTCAGATATAGTTGCCGATTGGCATTTAAAAAATAGGTGCCGATAGGCATTTCAGATATAGAAGCCGATAGGCATTTCAAATATAGGTGCCGATAGGCATTCCAGATATGGTTGCCGATAGGCATTTCAAATATAGGTGCTGATAGGCATTTCAGATGTAGTCTCCGATAGGCATTTCAAAAATAGGTGTCGATAGGCATTTCAGATATAGGTGTCGATAGGCATTTCAGATATAGGTGTCGATAGGCATTTCAGATATAGGTGTCGATAGGCATTTCAGATATAGGTGTCGATAGGCATTTCAGATATAGGTGTCGATAGGCATTTCAGATATAGGTGTCGATAGGCATTTCAGATATAGGTGTCGATAGGCATTTCAGATATAGGTGTCGATAGACATTTCAGATATAGGTGCCGATATACATTTCAGATATAGTTGCCGATTGGCATTTTAAAAATAGGTGCCGATAGGCATTTCAGATATAGAAGCCGATAGGCATTTCAAATATAGGTGCCGATAGGCATTCCAGATATGGTTGCCGATAGGCATTTCAAATATAGGTGCTGATAGGCATTTCAGATGTAGTTTCCGATAGGCATTTCAAAAATAGGTGTCGATATTCATTTCAGATAGAGGTGTCGATAGGCATTTCAGATATAGGTGTCGATAGGCATTTCAGATATAGGTGTCGATAGGCATTTCAGATATAGGTGTCGATAGGCATTTCAGATATAGGTGTCGATAGGCATTTCAGATATAGGTGTCGATAGGCATTTCAGATATAGGTGCCGATAGGCATTTCAGATATAGTTGCCGATTGGCATTTTAAAAATAGGTGCCGATAGGCATTTCAGATATAGAAGCCGATAGACATTTCAAATATAGGTGCCGATAGGCATTCCAGATATGGTTGCCGATAGGCATTTCAAATATAGGTGCTGATAGGCATTTCAGATGTAGTTTCCGATAGGCATTTCAAAAATAGGTGTCGATAGGCATTTCAGATATAGGTGTCGATAGGTATTTCAGATATAGGTGTCGATAGGCATTTCAGATATAGGTGTCGATAGGCATTTCAGATATAGATGCCGATAGGCATTTCAGATATAGTTGCCGATTGGCATTTTAAAAATAGGTGCCGATAGGCATTTCAGATATAGAAGCCGATAGGCATTTCAAATATAGGTGCCGATAGGCATTCCAGATATGGTTGCCGATAGGCATTTCAAATATAGGTGCTGATAGGCATTTCAGATGTAGTTTCCGATAGGCATTTCAAAAATAGGTGTCGATAGGCATTTCAGATATAGGTGTCGATAGGCATTTCAGATATAGGTGTCGATAGGCATTTCAGATATAGGTGTCGATAGGCATTTCAGATATACGTGTCGATAGGCATTTCAGATATAGGTGTCGATAGGCATTTTAGATATAGGTGCCGATAGGCATTTCAGATATAGTTGCCGATTGGCATTTTAAAAATAGGTGCCGATAGGCATTTCAGATATGGTTGCCGATAGGCATTTCAAATACAGGTATCGATGGGCATTCCAGATATGGTTGCCGATAGGCATTTCAAATATAGGTGCTGATAGGCATTTCAGATGTAGTTTCCGATAGGCATTTCAAAAATTGGTGCCGATAGGCATTTCAGATATAGGTGCTGATAGGCATTTCAGATATAGTTGCCGATAGGCATTTTAAAAATAGGTGTCGATAGGTAATTCAGATAGAGAAGCCGATAGGCATTTCAAATATAGGTGCCGATAGGCATTCCAGATATGGTTGCCGATAGGCATTTCAAATATAGGTGCTGATAGGCATTTCAGATGTAGTTTCCGATAGGCATTTAAAAAATAGGTGTCGATAGGCATTTCAGATATAGGTGTCGATAGGCATTTCAGATATAGGTGTCGATAGGCATTTCAGATATAGGTGTCGATAGGCATTTCAGATATAGGTGTCGATAGGCATTTCAGATATAAGTGTCGAAAGGCATTTCAGATATAGGTGTCGATAGGCATTTCAGATATAGGTGTCGATAGGCATTTCAGATATAGGTGTCGATAGGCATTTTGGATATAGGTGCCGATAGGCATTTCAGATATAGTTGCCGATTGGCATTTAAAAAATAGGTGCCGATAGGCATTTCAGATATAGAAGCCGATAGGCATTTCAAATATAGGTGCCGATAGGCATTCCAGATATGGTTGCCGATAGGCATTTCAAATATAGGTGCTGATAGGCATTTTAGATGTAGTTTCCGATAGGCATTTCAAAAATAGGTGTCGATAGGCATTTCAGATATAGGTGTCGATAGGCATTTCAGATATAGATGTCGATAGGCATTTCAGATATAGGTGTCGATAGGCATTTCAGATATAGGTGTCGATAGGCATTTCAGATATAGGTGTCGATAGGCATTTCAGATATAGGTGTCGATAGGCATTTCAGATATAGGTGCCGATAGGCATTTCAGATATAGTTGCCGATTGGCATTTTAAAAATAGGTGCCGATAGGCATTTCAGATATAGAAGCCGATAGGCATTTCAAATATAGGTGCCGATAGGCATTCCAGATATGGTTGCCGATAGGCATTTCAAATATAGGTGCTGATAGGCATTTCAGATGTAGTTTCCGATAGGCATTTCAAAAATAGGTGTCGATAGGCATTTCAGATATAGGTGTCGATAGGCATTTCAGATATAGGTGTCGATAGGCATTTCAGATATAGGTGTCGATAGGCATTTCAGATATAGGTGTCGATAGGCATTTCAGATATAGGTGTCGATAGGCATTTCAGATATAGGTGTCTTTAGGCATTTCAGATATAGGTGTCGATAGGCATTTCAGATATAGGTGCCGATAGGCATTTCAGATATAGTTGCCGATTGGCATTTTAAAAATAGGTGCCGATAGGCATTTCAGATATAGAAGCCGATAGGCATTTCAAATATAGGTGCCGATAGGCATTCCAGATATGGTTGCCGATAGGCATTTCAAATATAGGTGCTGATAGGCATTTCAGATGTAGTTTCCGATAGGCATTTCAAAAATAGGTGTCGATAGGCATTTCAGATATAGGTGTCGATAGGCATTTCAGATATAGGTGTCGATAGGCATTTCAGATATAGGTGTCGATAGGGATTTCAGATATAGGTGTCGATAGGCATTTCAGATATAGGTGTCGATAGGCATTTCAGATATAGGTGTCGATAGGCATTTCAGATATAGGTGTCGATAGGCATTTCAGATATTGGTGTCGATAGGCATTTCAGATATAGGTGCCGATAGGCATTTCAGATATAGTTGCCAATTGGCATTTTAAAAATAGGTGCCGATAGGCATTTCAGATATAGAAGCCGATAGGCATTTCAAATATAGGTGCCGATAGGCATTCCAGATATGGTTGCCGATAGGCATTTCAAATATAGGTGCTGATAGGCATTTCAGATGTAGTTTCCGATAGGCATTTCAAAAATAGGTGTCGATAGGCATTTCAGATATAGGTGTCGATAGGCATTTCAGATATAGGTGTTGATAGGCATTTCAGATATAGGTGTCGATAGGCATTTCAGATATAGGTGTCGATAGGCATTTCAGATATAGGTGTCGATAGGCATTTCAGATATAGGTGTCGATAGGCATTTCAGATATAGGTGTCGATAGGCATTTCAGATATAGGTGTCGATAGGCATTTCAGATATAGGTGCCGATAGGCATTTCAGATATAGTTGCCGATTGGCATTTAAAAAATAGGTGCCGATAGGCATTTCAGATATAGAAGCCGATAGGCATTTCAAATATAGGTGCCGATAGGCATTCCAGATATGGTTGCCGATAGGCATTTCAAATATAGGTGCTGATAGGCATTTCAGATGTAGTTTCCGATAGGCATTTCAAAAATAGGTGTCGATAGGCATTTCAGATATAGGTGTCGATAGGCATTTCAGATATAGGTGTCGATAGGCATTTCAGATATAGGTGTCGATAGGCATTTCAGATATACGTGTCGATAGGCATTTCAGATATAGGTGTCGATAGGCATTTTAGATATAGGTGCCGATAGGCATTTCAGATATAGTTGCCGATTGGCATTTTAAAAATAGGTGCCGATAGGCATTTCAGATATGGTTGCCGATAGGCATTTCAAATACAGGTATCGATGGGCATTCCAGATATGGTTGCCGATAGGCATTTCAAATATAGGTGCTGATAGGCATTTCAGATGTAGTTTCCGATAGGCATTTCAAAAATTGGTGCCGATAGGCATTTCAGATATAGGTGCTGATAGGCATTTCAGATATAGTTGCCGATAGGCATTTTAAAAATAGGTGTCGATAGGTAATTCAGATAGAGAAGCCGATAGGCATTTCAAATATAGGTGCCGATAGGCATTCCAGATATGGTTGCCGATAGGCATTTCAAATATAGGTGCTGATAGGCATTTCAGATGTAGTTTCCGATAGGCATTTAAAAAATAGGTGTCGATAGGCATTTCAGATATAGGTGTCGATAGGCATTTCAGATATAGGTGTCGATAGGCATTTCAGATATAGGTGTCGATAGGCATTTCAGATATAGGTGTCGATAGGCATTTCAGATATAAGTGTCGAAAGGCATTTCAGATATAGGTGTCGATAGGCATTTCAGATATAGGTGTCGATAGGCATTTCAGATATAGGTGTCGATAGGCATTTTGGATATAAGTGCCGATAGGCATTTCAGATATAGTTGCCGATTGGCATTTAAAAAATAGGTGCCGATAGGCATTTCAGATATAGAAGCCGATAGGCATTTCAAATATAGGTGCCGATAGGCATTCCAGATATGGTTGCCGATAGGCATTTCAAATTTAGGTGCTGATAGGCATTTTAGATGTAGTTTCCGATAGGCATTTCAAAAATAGGTGTCGATAGGCATTTCAGATATAGGTGTCGATAGGCATTTCAGATATAGATGTCGATAGGCATTTCAGATATAGGTGTCGATAGGCATTTCAGATATAGGTGTCGATAGGCATTTCAGATATAGGTGTCGATAGGCATTTCAGATATAGGTGTCGATAGGCATTTCAGATATAGGTGCCGATAGGCATTTCAGATATAGTTGCCGATTGGCATTTTAAAAATAGGTGCCGATAGGCATTTCAGATATAGAAGCCGATAGGCATTTCAAATATAGGTGCCGATAGGCATTCCAGATATGGTTGCCGATAGGCATTTCAAATATAGGTGCTGATAGGCATTTCAGATGTAGTTTCCGATAGGCATTTCAAAAATAGGTGTCGATAGGCATTTCAGATATAGGTGTCGATAGGCATTTCAGATATAGGTGTCGATAGGCATTTCAGATATAGGTGTCGATAGGCATTTCAGATATAGATGTCGATAGGCATTTCAGATATAGGTGTCGATAGGCATTTCAGATATAGGTGTCTTTAGGCATTTCAGATATAGGTGTCGATAGGCATTTCAGATATAGGTGCCGATAGGCATTTCAGATATAGTTGCCGATTGGCATTTTAAAAATAGGTGCCGATAGGCATTTCAGATATAGAAGCCGATAGGCATTTCAAATATAGGTGCCGATAGGCATTCCAGATATGGTTGCCGATAGGCATTTCAAATATAGGTGCTGATAGGCATTTCAGATGTAGTTTCCGATAGGCATTTCAAAAATAGGTGTCGATAGGCATTTCAGATATAGGTGTCGATAGGCATTTCAGATATAGGTGTCGATAGGCATTTCAGATATAGGTGTCGATAGGGATTTCAGATATAGGTGTCGATAGGCATTTCAGATATAGGTGTCGATAGGCATTTCAGATATAGGTGTCGATAGGCATTTCAGATATAGGTGTCGATAGGCATTTCAGATATAGGTGTCGATAGGCATTTCAGATATAGGTGCCGATAGGCATTTCAGATATAGTTGCCAATTGGCATTTTAAAAATAGGTGCCGATAGGCATTTCAGATATAGAAGCCGATAGGCATTTCAAATATAGGTGCCGATAGGCATTCCAGATATGGTTGCCGATAGGCATTTCAAATATAGGTGCTGATAGGCATTTCAGATGTAGTTTCCGATAGGCATTTCAAAAATAGGTGTCGATAGGCATTTCAGATATAGGTGTCGATAGGCATTTCAGATATAGGTGTTGATAGGCATTTCAGATATAGGTGTCGATAGGCATTTCAGATATAGGTGTCGATAGGCATTTCAGATATAGGTGTCGATAGGCATTTCAGATATAGGTGTCGATAGGCATTTCAGATATAGGTGTCGATAGGCATTTCAGATATAGGTGTCGATAGGCATTTCAGATATAGGTGCCGATAGGCATTTCAGATATAGTTGCCGATTGGCATTTAAAAAATAGGTGCCGATAGGCATTTCAGATATAGAAGCCGATAGGCATTTCAAATATAGGTGCCGATAGGCATTCCAGATATGGTTGCCGATAGGCATTTCAAATATAGGTGCTGATAGGCATTTCAGATGTAGTCTCCGATAGGCATTTCAAAAATAGGTGTCGATAGGCATTTCAGATATAGGTGTCGATAGGCATTTCAGATATAGGTGTCGATAGGCATTTCAGATATAGGTGTCGATAGGCATTTCAGATATAGGTGTCGATAGGCATTTCAGATATAGGTGTCGATAGGTATTTCAGATATAGGTGTCGATAGGCATTTCAGATATAGGTGTCGATAGGCATTTCAGATATAGATGCCGATAGGCATTTCAGATATAGTTGCCGATTGGCATTTTAAAAATAGGTGCCGATAGGCATTTCAGATATAGAAGCCGATAGGCATTTCAAATATAGGTGCCGATAGGCATTCCAGATATGGTTGCCGATAGGCATTTCAAATATAGGTGCTGATAGGCATTTCAGATGTAGTTTCCGATAGGCATTTCAAAAATAGGTGTCGATAGGCATTTCAGATATAGGTGTCGATAGGCATTTCAGATATAGGTGTCGATAGGCATTTCAGATATATGTGTCGATAGGCATTTCAGATATAGGTGTCGATAGGCATTTCAGATATAGGTGTCGATAGGCATTTTAGATATAGGTGCCGATAGGCATTTCAGATATAGTTGCCGATTGGCATTTTAAAAATAGGTGCCGATAGGCATTTCAGATATGGTTGCCGATAGGCATTTCAAATACAGGTGTCGATAGGCATTCCAGATATGGTTGCCGATAGGCATTTCAAATATAGGTGCTGATAGGCATTTCAGATGTAGTTTCCGATAGGCATTTCAAAAATTGGTGCCGATAGGCATTTCAGATATAGGTGCTGATAGGCATTTCAGATATAGTTGCCGATAGGCATTTTAAAAATAGGTGTCGATAGGCAATTCAGATATAGAAGCCGATAGGCATTTCAAATATAGGTGCCGATAGGCATTCCAGATATGGTTGCCGATAGGCATTTCAAATATAGGTGCTGATAGGCATTTCAGATGTAGTTTCCGATAGGCATTTAAAAAATAGGTGTCGATAGGCATTTCAGATATAGGTGTCGATAGGCATTTCAGATATAGGTGTCGATAGGCATTTCAGATATAGGTGTCGATAGGCATTTCAGATATAGGTGTCGATAGGCATTTCAGATATAGGTGTCGAAAGGCATTTCAGATATAGGTGTCGATAGGCATTTCAGATATAGGTGTCGATAGGCATTTCAGATATAGGTGTCGATAGGCATTTTGGATATAGGTGCCGATAGGCATTTCAGATATAGTTGCCGATTGGCATTTAAAAAATAGGTGCCGATAGGCATTTCAGATATAGAAGCCGATAGGCATTTCAAATATAGGTGCCGATAGGCATTCCAGATATGGTTGCCGATAGGCATTTCAAATATAGGTGCTGATAGGCATTTCAGATGTAGTTTCCGATAGGCATTTCAAAAATAGGTGTCGATAGGCATTTCAGATATAGGTGTCGATAGGCATTTCAGATATAGATGTCGATAGGCATTTCAGATATAGGTGTCGATAGGCATTTCAGATATAGGTGTCGATAGGCATTTCAGATATAGGTGTCGACAGGCATTTCAGATATAGGTGTCGATAGGCATTTCAGATATAGGTGTCGATAGGCATTTTAGATATAGGTGTCGATAGGCATTTCAGATATAGGTGTCGATAGGCATTTCAGATATAGGTGTCGATAGGCATTTCAGATATAGGTGTCGATAGGCATTTCAGATATAGGTGTCGATAGGCATTTCAGATATAGGTGTCGATAGGCATTTCAGATATAGGTGTCGATAGGCATTTCAGATATAGGTGCCGATAGGCAATTCAGATATAGGTGTCGATAGGCATTTCAGATATAGGTGTCGATAGGCATTTCAGATATAGGTGTCGATAGGCATTTCAGATATAGGTGTCGATAGGCATTTCAGATAGAGGTGTCGATACGCATTTCAGATATAGGTGTCGATAAGCATTTCAGATATAGGTGTCGATAGGCATTTCAGATATAGGTGCCGATAGGCATTTCAGATATAGTTGCCGATTGGCAGTTTAAAAATAGGTGCCGATAGGCATTTCAGATATAGAAGCCGATAGGCATTTTAAATATAGGTGCCGATAGGCATTCCAGATATGGTTGCCGATAGGCATTTCAAATATAGGTGCTGATAGGCATTTCAGATGTAGTTTCCGATAGGCATTTCAAAAATAGGTGTCGATAGGCATTTCAGATATAGGTGTCGATAGGCATTTCAGATATAGGTGTCGATAGGCATTTCAGATATAGGTGTCGAAAGGCATTTCAGATATAGGTGTCGATAGGCATTTCAGATATAGGTGTCGATAGGCATTTCAGATATAGGTGCCGATAGGCATTTCAGATATAGTTGCCGATTGGCATTTTAAAAATAGGTGCCGATAGGCATTTCAGATATAGAAGCCGATAAGCATTTCAAATATAATTGCCGATAGGCATTCCAGATATGGTTGCCGATAGGCATTTCAAATATAGGTGCTGATAGGCATTTCAGATGTAGTTTCCGATAGGCATTTCAAAAATAGGTGTCAATAGGCATTTCAGATATAGGTGTCGATAGGCATTTCAGATATAGGTGTCGATAGGCATTTCAGATATAGGTGTCGATAGGCATTTCAGATATAGGTGTCGATAGGCATTTCAGATATAGGTGTCGATAGGCATTTTAGATATAGGTGTCGATAGGCATTTCAAATATAGGTGCTGATAGGCATTTCAGATGTAGTTTCCGATAGGCATTTCAAAAATAGGTGTCGATAGGCATTTCAGATATAGGTGTCGATAGGCATTTCAGATATAGGTGTCGATAGGCATTTCAGATATAGGTGTCGATAGGCATTTCAGATATAGGTGTCGATAGGCATTTCAGATATAGGTGTCGATAGGCATTTCAGATATAGGTGCCGATAGGCATTTCAGATATAGGTGTCGATAGGCATTTCAGATATAGGTGTCGATAGGCATTTCAGATATAGGTGTCGATAGGCATTTCAGATATACGTGTCGATAGGCATTTCAGATATAGGTGTCGATAGGCATTTTAGATATAGGTGCCGATAGGCATTTCAGATATAGTTGCCGATTGGCATTTTAAAAATAGGTGCCGATAGGCATTTCAGATATGGTTGCCGATAGGCATTTCAAATACAGGTATCGATAGGCATTCCAGATATGGTTGCCGATAGGCATTTCAAATATAGGTGCTGATAGGCATTTCAGATGTAGTTTCCGATAGGCATTTCAAAAATTGGTGCCGATAGGCATTTCAGATATAGGTGCTGATAGGCATTTCAGATATAGTTGCCGATAGGCATTTTAAAAATAGGTGTCGATAGGTAATTCAGATATAGAAGCCGATAGGCATTTCAAATATAGGTGCCGATAGGCAATCCAGATATGGTTGCCGATAGGCATTTCAAATATAGGTGCTGATAGGCATTTCAGATGTAGTTTCCGATAGGCATTTAAAAAATAGGTGTCGATAGGCATTTCAGATATAGGTGTCGATAGGCATTTCAGATATAGGTGTCGATAGGCATTTCAGATATAGGTGTCGATAGGCATTTCAGATATAGGTGTCGATAGGCATTTCAGATATAGGTGTCGAAAGGCATTTCAGATATAGGTGTCGATAGGCATTTCAGATATAGGTGTCGATAGGCATTTCAGATATAGGTGTCGATAGGCATTTTGGATATAGGTGCCGATAGGCATTTCAGATATAGTTGCCGATTGGCATTTAAAAAATAGGTGCCGATAGGCATTTCAGATATAGAAGCCGATAGGCATTTCAAATATAGGTGCCGATAGGCATTCCAGATATGGTTGCCGATAGGCATTTCAAATATAGGTGCTGATAGGCATTTTAGATGTAGTTTCCGATAGGCATTTCAAAAAGAGGTGTCGATAGGCATTTCAGATATAGGTGTCGATAGGCATTTCAGATATAGATGTCGATAGGCATTTCAGATATAGGTGTCGATAGGCATTTCAGATATAGGTGTCGATAGGCATTTCAGATATAGGTGTCGATAGGCATTTCAGATATAGGTGTCGATAGGCATTTCAGATATAGGTGCCGATAGGCATTTCAGATATAGTTGCCGATTGGCATTTTAAAAATAGGTGCCGATAGGCATTTCAGATATAGAAGCCGATAGGCATTTTAAATATAGGTGCCGATAGGCATTCCAGATATAGTTGCCGATAGGCATTTCAAATATAGGTGCTGATAGGCATTTCAGATGTAGTTTCCGATAGGCATTTCAAAAATAGGTGTCGATAGGCATTTCAGATATAGGTGTCGATAGGCATTTCAGATATAGGTGTCGATAGGCATTTCAGATATAGGTGTCGATAGGCATTTCAGATATAGGTGTCGATAGGCATTTCAGATATAGGTGTCTTTAGGCATTTCAGATATAGGTGTCGATAGGCATTTCAGATATAGGTGCCGATAGGCATTTCAGATATAGTTGCCGATTGGCATTTTAAAAATAGGTGCCGATAGGCATTTCAGATATAGAAGCCGATAGGCATTTCAAATATAGGTGCCGATAGGCATTCCAGATATGGTTGCCGATAGGCATTTCAAATATAGGTGCTGATAGGCATTTCAGATGTAGTTTCCGATAGGCATTTCAAAAATAGGTGTCGATAGGCATTTCAGATATAGGTGTCGATAGGCATTTCAGATATAGGTGTCGATAGGCATTTCAGATATAGGTGTCGATAGGGATTTCAGATATAGGTGTCGATAGGCATTTCAGATATAGGTGTCGATAGGCATTTCAGATATAGGTGTCGATAGGCATTTCAGATATAGGTGTCGATAGGCATTTCAGATATAGGTGTCGATAGGCATTTCAGATATAGGTGCCGATAGGCATTTCAGATATAGTTGCCAATTGGCATTTTAAAAATAGGTGCCGATAGGCATTTCAGATATAGAAGCCGATAGGCATTTCAAATATAGGTGCCGATAGGCATTCCAGATATGGTTGCCGATAGGCATTTCAAATATAGGTGCTGATAGGCATTTCAGATGTAGTTTCCGATAGGCATTTCAAAAATAGGTGTCGATAGGCATTTCAGATATAAGTGTCGATAGGCATTTCAGATATAGGTGTCGATAGGCATTTCAGATATAGGTGTCGATAGGCATTTTAGATATAGGTGTCGATAGGCATTTCAGATATAGGTGTCGATAGGCATTTCAGATATAGGTGTCGATAGGCATTTCAGATATAGGTGTCGATATGCATTTTAGATATAGGTGCCGATAGGCATTTCAGATATAGTTGCCGATTGGCATTTTAAAAATAGGTGCCGATAGGCATTTCAGATATAGAAGCCGATAGGCATTTCAAATATAGGTGCCGATAGGCATTCCAGATATGGTTGCCGATAGGCATTTCAAATATAGGTGCTGATAGGCATTTCAGATGTAGTTTCCGATAGGCATTTCAAAAATAGGTGTCGATAGGCATTTCAGATATAGGTGTCGATAGGCATTTCAGATATAGGTGTCGATAAGCATTTCAGATATAGGTGTCGATAGGCATTTCAGATATAGGTGTCGATAGGCATTTCAGATATAGGTGTCGATAGGCATTTCATATATAGGTGTCGATAGGCATTTCAGATATAGGTGTCGATAGGC
This sequence comes from Venustoraphidia nigricollis, assembly GCA_034508555.1. Lineage (NCBI taxonomy): Eukaryota > Metazoa > Arthropoda > Insecta > Raphidioptera > Raphidiidae > Venustoraphidia > Venustoraphidia nigricollis. The sequence goes on along the minus strand of JAVRKA010000781.1, from coordinate 319 downwards.
ATTTCAGATATAGGTGCCGATAGGCATTTCAGATATAGTTGCCGATTGGCATTTTAAAAATAGGTGCCGATAGGCATTTCAGATATAGAAGCCGATAGGCATTTCAAATATAGGTGCCGATAGGATTTCCAGATATGGTTGCCGATAGGCATTTCAAATATAAGTGCTGATAGGCATTTCAGTTGTAGTTTCCGATAGGCATTTCAAAAATAGGTGTCGATAGGCATTTCAAAAATAGGTGTCGATAGGCATTTCAGATATAGGTGTCGATAGGCATTTCAGATATAGGTGTTGATAGGCATTTCAGATATAGGTGTCG
>JAVRKA010000780.1:0-52416 GCA_034508555.1 Venustoraphidia nigricollis | reverse complement strand
GGTGCCGATAGGCATTTCAGATATAGAAGCCGATAGGCATTTCAAATATCGGTGCCGATAGGCATTCCAGATATGGTTGCCGATAGGCATTTCAAATATAGGTGCTGATAGGCATTTCAGATGTAGTTTCCGATAGGCATTTCAAAAATAGGTGTCGATAGGCATTTCAGATATAGGTGTCGATAGGCATTTTAGATATAGGTGTCGATAGGCATTTCAGATATAGGTGTCGATAGGCATTTCAGATATAGGTGTCGATAGGCATTTCAGATATAGGTGTCGATAGGCATTTCAGATATAGGTGTCGATAGGCATTTCAGATATAGGTGTCGATAGGCATTTCAGATATAGGTGCCGATAGGCATTTCAGATATAGTTGCCGATTGGCATTTTAAAAATAGGTGCCGATAGGCATTTTAGATATAGAAGCCGATAAGCATTTCAAATATAGGTGCCGATAGGCATTCCAGATATGGTTGCCGATAGGCATTTCAAATATAGGTGCTGATAGGCATTTCAGATGTAGTTTCCGATAGGCATTTCAAAAATAGGTGTCGATAGGCTTTTCAGATATAGGTGTCGATAGGCATTTCAGATATAGGTGTTGATAGGCATTTCAGATATAGGTGTCGATAGGCATTTCAGATATAGGTGTCGATAGGCATTTCAGATATAGGTGTCGATAGGCATTTCAGATATAGGTGTCGATAGGCATTTCAGATATAGGTGTCGATAGGCATTTCAGATATAGGTGCCGATAGGCATTTCAGATATAGTTGCCGATTGGCATTTTAAAAATAGGTGCCGATAGGCATTTCAGATATAGAAGCCGATAGGCATTTCAAATATAGGTGCCGATAGGCATTCCAGATATGGTTGCCGATAGGCATTTCAAATATAGGTTATGATAGGCATTTCAGATGTAGTTTCCGATAGGCATTTCAAAAATAGGTGTCGATAGGCATTTCAGATATAGGTGTCGATAGGCATTTCAGATATAGGTGTCGATAGGCATTTCAGATATAGGTGTCGATAGGCATTTCAGATATAAGTGTCGATAGGCATTTCAGATATAGGTGTCGATAGGCATTTCAGATATAGGTGTCGATAGGCATTTCAGATATAGGTGTCGATAGGCATTTCAGATATAGGTGCCGATAGGCATTTCAGATATAGTTGCCGATTGGCATTTTAAAAATAGGTGCCGATAGGCATTTCAGATATAGAAGCCGATAGGCATTTCTAATATAGGTGCCGATAGGCATTCCAGATATGGTTGCCGATAGGCATTTCAAATATAGGTGCTGATAGGCATTTCAGATGTAGTCTCCGATAGGCATTTCAAAAATAGGTGTCGATAGGCATTTCAGATATAGGTGTCGATAGGCATTTCAGATATAGGTGTCGATAGGCATTTCAGATATAGGTGTCGATAGGCATTTCAGATATAGGTGTCGATAGGCATTTCAGATATAGGTGTCGATAGGCATTTCAGATATAGGTGTCGAATGGCATTTCAGATATAGGTGTCGATAGGCATTTCAGATATAGGTGTCGATAGGCATTTCAGATATAGGTGCCGATAGGCATTTCAGATATAGTTGCCGATTGGCATTTTAAAAATAGGTGCCGATAGGCATTTCAGATATAGAAGCCGATAGGCATTTCAAATATAGGTGCCGATAGGCATTCCAGATATGGTTGCCGATAGGCATTTCAAATATAGGTGCTGATAGGCATTTCAGATGTAGTTTCCGATAGGCATTTCAAAAATAGGTGTCGATAGGCATTTCAGATATAAGTGTCGATAGGCATTTCAGATATAGGTGTCGATAGGCATTTCAGATATAGGTGTCGGTAGGCATTTCAGATATAGGTGTCGAATGGCATTTCAGATATAGGTGTCGATAGGCATTTCAGATATAGGTGTCGATAGGCATTTCAGATATAGGTGCCGATAGGCATTTCAGATATAGTTGCCGATTGGCATTTTAAAAATAGGTGCCGATAGGCATTTCAGATATAGAAGCCGATAGGCATTTCAAATATAGGTGCCGATAGGCATTCCAGATATGGTTGCCGATAGGCATTTCAAATATAGGTGCTGATAGGCATTTCAGATGTAGTTTCCGATAGGCATTTCAAAAATAGGTGTCGATAGGCATTTCAGATATAGGTGTCGATAGGCATTTCAGATATAGGTGTCGATAGGCATTTCAGATATAGGTGTCGATAGGCATTTCAGATATAGGTGTCGATAGGCATTTCAGATATAGGTGTCGATAGGCATTTCAGATATAGGTGTCGATAGGCATTTCAGATATAGGTGTCGATAGGCATTTCAGATATAGGTGCCGATAGGCATTTCAGATATAGTTGCCGATTGGCATTTTAAAAATAGGTGCCGATAAGCATTTCAGATATAGAAGCCGATAGGCATTTCAAATATAGGTGCCGATAGGCATTCCAGATATGGTTGCCGATAGGCATTTCAAATATAGGTGCTGATAGGCATTTCAGATGTAGTTTCCGATAGGCATTTCAAAAATAGGTGTCGATAGGCATTTCAGATATAGGTGTCGATAGGCATTTCAGATATAGGTGTCGATAGGCATTTCAGATATAGGTGTCGAAAGGCATTTCAGATATAGGTGTCGATAGGCATTTCAGATATAGGTGTCGATAGGCATTTCAGATATAGGTGTCGATAGGCATTTCAGATATAGGTGTCGATAGGCATTTCAGATATAGGTGTCGATAGGCATTTCAGATATAGGTGCCGATAGGCATTTCAGATATAGTTGCCGATTGGCATTTTAAAAATAGGTGCCGATAGGCATTTCAGATATAGAAGCCGATAGGCATTTCAAATATAGGTGCCGATAGGCATTCCAGATATGGTTGCCGATAGGCATTTCAAATATAGGTGCTGATAGGCATTTCAGATGTAGTTTCCGATAGGCATTTCAAAAATAGGTGTCTATAGGCATTTCAGATATAGGTGTCGATAGGCATTTCAGATATAGGTGTCGATAGGCATTTCAGATATAGGTGTCGATAGGCATTTCAGATATAGGTGTCGATAGGCATTTCAGATATAGGTGTCGATAGGCATTTCAAATATAGGTGTCGATAGGCATTTCAGATATAGGTGTCGATAGGCATTTCAGATATAGGTGTCGATAGGCATTTCAGATATAGGTGCCGATAGGCATTTCAGATATAGTTGCCGATTGGCATTTTAACAATAGGTGCCGATAGGCATTTCAGATATAGAAGCCGATAGGCATTTCAAATATAGGTGCCGATAGGCATTCCAGATATGGTTGCCGATAGGCATTTCAAATATAGGTGCTGATAGGCATTTCAGATGTAGTTTCCGATAGGCATTTCAAAAATAGGTGTCGATAGGCATTTCAGATATAGGTGTCGATAGGCATTTCAGATATAGGTGTCGATAGGCATTTCAGATATAGGTGTCGATAGGCATTTCAGATATAGGTGTCGATAGGCATTTCAGATATAGGTGTCGATAGGCATTTCAGATATAGGTGTCGATAGGCATTTCAGATATAGGTGTCGATAGGCATTTCAGATATAGGTGTCGATAGGCATTTCAGATATAGGTGCCGATAGGCATTTCAGATATAGTTGCCGATTGGCATTTTAAAAATAGGTGCCGATAGGCATTTCAAATATAGGTGCTGATAGGCATTTCAGATGTAGTTTCCGATAGGCATTTCAAAAATAGGTGTCGATAGGCATTTTAGATATAGGTGTCGATAGGCATTTCAGATATAGGTGTCGATAGGCATTTCAGATATAGGTGTCGATAGGCATTTCAGATATAGGTGTCGATGGGCATTTCAGATATAGGTGTCGATAGGCATTTCAGATAAAGGTGTCGATAGGCATTTCAGATATAGGTGTCGACAGGCATTTCAGATATAGGTGCCGATAGGCATTTCAGATATAGTTGCCGATTGGCAATTTAAAAATAGGTGCCGATAGGCATTTCAGATATAGAAGCCGATAGGCATTTCAAATATCGGTGCCGATAGGCATTCCAGATATGGTTGCCGATAGGGCATTTCAAATATAGGTGCTGATAGGCATTTCAGATGTAGTTTCCGATAGGCATTTCAAAAATAGGTGTCGATAGGCATTTCAGATATAGGTGTCGATAGGCATTTTAGATATAGGTGTCGATAGGCATTTCAGATATAGGTGTCCATAGGCATTTCAGATATAGGTGTCGATAGGCATTTCAGATATAGGTGTCGATAGGCATTTCAGATATAGGTGTCGATAGGCATTTCAGATATAGGTGTCGATAGGCATTTCAGATATAGGTGTCGATAGGCATTTCAGATATAGGTGCCGATAGGCTTTTCAGATATAGTTGCCGATTGGCATTTTAAAAATAGGTGCCGATAGGCATTTTAGATATAGAAGCCGATAAGCATTTCAAATATAGGTGCCGATAGGCATTCCAGATATGGTTGCCGATAGGCATTTCAAATATAGGTGCTGATAGGCATTTCAGATGTAGTTTCCGATAGGCATTTCAAAAATAGGTGTCGATAGGCATTTCAGATATAGGTGTCGATAGGCATTTCAGATATAGGTGTCGATAGGCATTTCAGATATAGGTGTCGATAGGCATTTCAGATATAGGTGTCGATAGGCATTTCAGATATAGGTGTCGATAGGCATTTCAGATATAGGTGCCGATAGGCATTTCAGATATAGTTGCCGATTGGCATTTTAAAAATAGGTGCCGATAGGCATTTCAGATATAGAAGCCGATAGGCATTTCAAATATAGGTGCCGATAGGCATTCCAGATATGGTGGCCGATAGGCATTTCAAATATAGGTGCTGATAGGCATTTCAGATGTAGTTTCCGATAGGCATTTCAAAAATAGGTGTCGATAGGCATTTCAGATATAGGTGTCGACAGGCATTTCAGATATAGGTGTCGATAGGCATTTCAGATATAGGTGTCGATAGGCATTTCAGATATAGGTGTCGAATGGCATTTCAGATATAGGTGTCGATAGGCATTTCAGATATAGGTGTCGATAGGTATTTCAGATATAGGTGCCGATAGGCATTTCAGATATAGTTGCCGATTGGCATTTTAAAAATAGGTGCCGATAGGCATTTCAGATATAGAAGCCGATAGGCATTTCAAATATAGGTTCCTATAGGCATTCCAGATATGGTTGCCGATAGGCATTTCAAATATAGGTGCCGATAGGCATTCCAGATATGGTTGCCGATAAGCATTTCAAATATAGGTGCTGATAGGCATTTCAGATGTAGTTTCCGATAGGCATTTCAAAAATAGGTGTCGATAGGCATTTCAGATATAGGTGTCGATAGGCATTTCAGATATAGGTGTCGATAGGCATTTCAGATATAGGTGTCGATAGGCATTTCAGATATAGGTGTCGATAGGCATTTCAGATATAGGTGTCGATAGGCATTTCAAATATAGGTGTCGATAGGCATTTCAGATATAGGTGTCGATAGGCATTTCAGATATAGGTGTCGATAGGCATTTCAGATATAGGTGCCGATAGGCATTTCAGATATAGTTGCCGATTGGCATTTTAAAAATAGGTGCCGATAGGCATTTCAGATATAGAAGCCGATAGGCATTTCAAATATAGGTGCCGATAGGCATTCCAGATATGGTGGCCGATAGGCATTTCAAATATAGGTGCTGATAGGCATTTCAGATGTAGTTTCCGATAGGCATTTCAAAAATAGGTGTCGATAGGCATTTCAGATATAGGTGTCGATAGGCATTTCAGATATAGGTGTCGATAGGCATTTCAGATATAAGTGTCGATAGGCATTTCAGATATAGGTGTCGATAGGCATTTCAGATATAGGTGTCGATAGGCATTTCAGATATAGGTGTCGATAGGCATTTCAGATATAGGTGTCGATAGGCATTTCAGATATAGGTGTCGATAGGCATTTCAGATATAGGTCCCGATAGGCATTTCAGATATAGTTGCCGATTGGCATTTTAAAAATAGGTGCCGATAGGCATTTCAGATATAGAAGCCGATAGGCATTTCAAATATAGGTGCCGATAGGCATTCCAGATATGGTTGCCGATAGGCATTTCAAATATAGGTGCTGATAGGCATTTCAGATGTAGTTTCCGATAGGCATTTCAAAAATAGGTGTCGATAGGCATTTCAGATATAGGTGTCGATAGGCATTTCAGATATAGGTGTCGATAGGCATTTCAGATATAGGTGTCGATAGGCATTTCAGATATAGGTGTCGATAGGCATTTCAGATATAGGTGTCGATAGGCATTTCAGATATAGGTGTCGATAGGCATTTCAGATATAGGTGTCGATTGGCATTTCAGATATAGGTGCCGATAGGCATTTCAGATATAGTTGCCGATTGGCATTTTAAAAATAGGTGCCGATAGGCATTTCAGATATAGAAGCCGATAGGCATTTCAAATATAGGTGCCGATAGGCATTCCAGATATGGTTGCCGATAGGCATTTCAAATATAGGTGCTGATAGGCATTACAGATGTAGTTTCCGATAGGCATTTCAAAAATAGGTAACGATAGGCATTTCAGATATAGGTGTCGATAGGCATTTCAGAAATAGGTGTCGATAGGCATTTCAGATATAGGTGTCAATAGGCATTTCAGATATAGGTGTCGATAGGCATTTCAGATATAGGTGCCGATAGGCATTTCAGATATAGTTGCCGATTGGCATTTTAAAAATAGGTGCCGATAGGCATTTCAGATATAGAAGCCGATAGGCATTTCAAATATAGGTGCCGATAGGCATTCCAGATATGGTTGCCGATAGGCATTTCAAATATAGGTGCTGATAGGCATTTCAGATGTAGTTTCCGATAGGCATTTCAAAAATAGGTGTCAATAGGCATTTCAGATATAGGTGTCGATAGGCATTTCAGATATAGGTGTCGATAGGCATTTCAGATATAGGTGTCGATAGGCATTTCAGATATAGGTGTCGATAGGCATTTCAGATATAGGTGTCGATAGGCATTTCAGATATAGGTGTCGATAGGCAATTCAGATATAGGTGTCGATAGGCATTTCAGATATAGGTGCCGATAGGCATTTCAGATATAGTTGCCGATTGGCATTTTAAAAATAGGTGCCGATAGGCATTTCAGATATAGAAGCCGATAGGCGTTTCAAATATAGGTGCCGATAGGCATTCCAGATATGGTTGCCGATAGGCATTTCAAATATAGGTGCTGATAGGCATTTCAGATGTAGTTTCCGATTGGCATTTCAAAAATAGGTGTCGATAGGCATTTCAGATATAGGTGTCGATAGGCATTTCAGATATAGGTGTCGATAGGCATTTCAGATATAGGTGTCGATAGGCATTTCAGATATAGGTGTCGATATGCATTTCAGATATAGGTGCCGATAGGCATTTCAGATATAGTTGCCGATTGGCATTTTAAAAATAGGTGCCGATAGGCATTTCAAATATAGAAGCCGATAGGCATTTCAAATATAGGTGCCGATAGGCATTCCAGATATGGTTGCCGATAGGCATTTCAAATATAGGTGCTGATAGGCATTTCAGATGTAGTCTCCGATAGGCATTTCAAAAATAGGTGTCGATAGGCATTTCAGATATAGGTGTCGATAGGCATTTCAGATATAGGTGTCGATAGGCATTTCAGATATGGGTGTCGATAGGCATTTCAGATATATGTGTCGATAGGCATTTCAGATATAGGTGTCGATAGGCATTTCAGATATAGGTGTCAATAGGCATTTCAGATATAGGTGTCGATAGGCATTTCAGATATAGGTGTCGATAGGCATTTCAGATATAGGTGCCGATAGGCATTTCAGATATAGTTGCCGATTGGCATTTTAAAAATAGGTGCCGATAGGCATTTCAGATATAGAAGCCGATAGGCATTTCAAATATATGTGCTGATAGGCATTTCAGATGTAGTTTCCGATAGGCATTTCAAAAATAGGTGTCGATAGGCATTTCAGATATAGGTGTCGATAGGCATTTCAGATATAGGTGTCGATAGGCATTTCAGATATAGGTGTCGATAGGCATTTCAGATATAGGTGTCGATAGGCATTTCAGATATAGGTGTCGAATGGCATTTCAGATATAGGTGTCGATAGGCATTTCAGATATAGGTGTCGATAGGCATTTCAGATATAGGTGCCGATAGGCATTTCAGATATAGTTGCCGATTGGCATTTTAAAAATAGATGCCGATAGGCATTTCAGATATAGAAGCCGATAGGCATTTCAAATATAGGTGCCGATAGGCATTCCAGATATGGTTGCCGATAGGCATTTCAAATATAGGTGCTGATAGGCATTTCAGATGTAGTTTCCGATAGGCATTTCAAAAATAGGTGTTGATAGGCATTTTAGAAATAGGTGTCGATAGGCATTTCAGATATAGGTGTCGATAGGCATTTCAGATATAGGTGTCGATAGGCGTTTCAGATATAGGTGTCGATAGGCATTTCAGATATAGGTGTCGATAGGCATTTCAGATATAGGTGTCGATAAGCATTTCAGATATAGGTGTCGATAGGCATTTCAGATATAGGTGCCGATAGGCATTTCAGATATAGTTGCCGATTGGCATTTTAAAAATAGGTGCCGATAGGCATTTCAGATATAGAAGCCGATAGGCATTTCAAATATAGGTGCCGATAGGCATTCCAGATATTGTTGCCGATAGGCATTTCAAATATAGGTGCTGATAGGCATTTCAGATGTAGTTTCCGATAGGCATTTCAAAAATAGGTGTCGATAGGCATTTCAGATATAGGTGTCGATAGGCATTTCAGATATAGGTGTCGATAGGCATTTCAGATATAGGTGTCGATAGGCATTTCAGATATAGGTGTCGATAGGCATTTCAGATATAGGTGCCGATAGGCATTTCAGATATAGGTGTCGATAGGCATTTCAGATATAGGTGTCGATAGGCATTTCAGATATAGGTGCCGATAGGCATTTCAGATATAGTTGCCGATTGGCATTTTAAAAATAGGTTTAGATAGGCATTTCAGATATAGAAGCCGATAGGCATTTCAAATATAGGTGCCGATAGGCATTCCAGATATGGTTGCCGATAGGCATTTCAAATATAGGTGCTGATAGGCAATTCAGATGTAGTCTCCGATAGGCATTTCAAAAATAGGTGTCGATAGGCATTTCAGATATAGGTGTCGATAGGCATTTCAGATATAGGTGTCGATAGGCATTTCAGATATAGGTGTCGATAGGCATTTCAGATATAGGTGTCGATAGGCATTTCCGATATAGGTGTCGATAGGCATTTCAGATATAGGTGTCGATAGGCATTTCAGATATAGGTGTCGATAGGCATTTCAGATATAGGTTTTGATAGGCATTTCAGATATAGGTGTCGATAGGCATTTCAGATATAGGTGCCGATAGGCATTTCAGATATAGTTGCCGATTGGCATTTAAAAAATAGGTGCCGATAGGCATTTCAGATATAGAAGCCGATAGGCATTTCAAATATAGGTGCCGATAGGCATTCCAGATATAGTTGCCGATAGGCATTTCAAATATAGGTGCTGATAGGCATTTCAGATGTAGTTTCCGATAGGCATTTCAAAAATAGGTGTCGATAGGCATTTCAGATATAGGTGTCGATAGGCATTTCAGATATAGGTGTCGATAGGCATTTCAGATATAGGTGTCGATAGGCATTTCAGATATAGGTGTCGATAGGCATTTCAGATATAGGTGTCGATAGGCATTTCAGATATAGGTGTCGATAGGCATTTCAGATATAGGTGTCGATAGGCATTTCAGATATAGGTGTCGATAGGCATTTCAGATATAGGTGCCGATAGGCATTTCAGATATAGTTGCCGATTGGCATTTTAAAAATAGGTTTAGATAGGCATTTCAGATATGGAAGCCGATAGGCATTTCAAATATAGGTGCCGATAGGCATTCCAGATATGGTTGCCGATAGACATTTCAAATGTAGGTGCTGATAGGCATTTCAGATGTTGTTTCCGATAGGCATTTCAAAAATAGGTGTCGATAGGCATTTCAGATATAGGTGTCGATAGGCATTTCAGATATAGGTGTCGATAGGCATTTCAGATATAGGTGTCGATAGGCATTTCAGATATAGGTGTCGATAGGCATTTCAGATATAGGTGTCGATAGGCATTTCAGATATAGGTGTCGATAGGCATTTCAGATATAGGTGTCGATACGCATTTCAGATATAGTTACCGATTGGCATTTTAAAAATAGGTGCCGATAGGCATTTCAGATATAGAAGCCGATAGGCATTTCAAATATAGGTGCCGATAGGCGTTCCAGATATGGTTGCCGATAGGCATTTCAAATATAGGTGCTGATAGGCATTTCAGATGTAGTTTCCGATAGGCATTTCAAAAATAGGTGTCGATAGGCATTTCAGATATAGGTGTCGAAAGGCATTTCACATATCGGTGTCGATAGGCATTTCAGATAAAGGTGTCGATAGGCATTTCAGATATAGGTGTCGATAGGCATTTCAGATATAGGTGTCGATAGGCATTTCAGATATAGGTGTCGATAGGCATTTCAGATATAGGTGTCGATAGGCATTTCAGATATAGGTGTCGATAGGCATTTCAGATATAGGTGCCGATAGGCATTTCAGATATAGTTGCCGATTGGCATTTTAAAAATAGGTGCCGATAGGCATTTAAGATATAGAAGCCGATAGGCATTTCAAATATAGGTGCCGATAGGCATTCCAGATATGGTTGCCGATAGGCATTTCAAATATAGGTGCTGATAGGCATTTCAGATGTAGTTTTCGATAGGCATTTCAAAAATAGGTGTCGATAGGCATTTCAGATATAGGTGTCGATAGGCATTTCAGATATAGGTGTCGATAGGCATTTCAGATATAGGTGTCGATAGGCATTTCAGATATAGGTGTCGATAGGCATTTCAGATATAGGTGTCGATAGGCATTTCAGATATAGGTGTCGATAGGCATTTCAGATATAGGTGTCGATAGGCATTTCAGATATAGGTGCCGATAGGCATTTCAGATATAGTTGCCGATTGGCATTTTAAAAATAGGTGCCGATAGGCATTTCAGATATAGAAGCCGATAGGCATTTCAAATATAGGGGCCGATAGGCATTCCAGATATGGTTGCCGATAGGCATTTCAAATATATGTGCTGATAGGCATTTCAGATGTAGTTTCCGATAGGCATTTCAAAAATAGGTGTCGATAGGCATTTCAGATATAGGTGTCGATAGGCATTTCAGATATAGGTGTCGATAGGCATTTCAGATATAGGTGTCGATAGGCATTTCAGATATAAGTGTCGATAGGCATTTCAGATATAGGTGTCGATAGGCATTTCAGATATTGGTGTCGATAGGCATTTCAGATATAGGTGTCGATAGGCATTTCAGATATAGGTGCCGATAGGCATTTCAGATATAGTTGCCGATTGGCATTTTAAAAATAGGTGCCGATAGGCATTTCAGATATAGAAGCCGATAGGCATTTCAAATATAGGTGCCGATAGGCATTCCAGATATGGTTGCCGATAGGCATTTCTAATATAGGTGCTGATAGGCATTTCACATGTAGTTTCCGATAGGCATTTCAAAAATAGGTGTCGATAGGCATTTCAGATATAGGTGTCGATAGGCATTTCAGATATAGGTGTCGATAGGCATTTCAGATATAGGTGTCGATAGGCATTTCAGATATAGGTGTCGATAGGCATTTCAGATATAGGTGTCGATAGGCATTTCAGATATAGGTGTCGATAGGCATTTCAGATATAGGTGTCGATAGGCATTTCAGATATAGGTGTCGATAGGCATTTCAGATATAGGTGCCGATAGGCATTTCAGATATAGTTGCCGATTGGCATTTTAAAAATAGGTGCCGATAGGCATTTCAGATATAGAAGCCGATAGGCATTTCAAATATAGGTGCCGATAGGCATTCCAGATATGGTTGCCGATAGGCATTTCAAATATAGGTGCTGATAGGCATTTCAGATGTAGTTTCCGATAGGCATTTCAAAAATGGGTGTCGATAGGCATTTCAGATATAGGTGTCGATAGGCATTTCAGATATAGGTGTCGATAGGCATTTCAGATATAGGTGTCGATAGGCATTTCAGATATAGGTGTCGATAGGCATTTCAGATATAGGTGTCGATAGGCATTTCAGATATAGGTGTCGATAGGCATTTCAGATATAGGTGTCGATAGGCATTTCAGATATAGGTGCCGATAGGCATTTCAGATATAGTTGCCGATTGGCATTTTAAAAATAGGTGCCGATAGGCATTTCAGATATAGAAGCCGATAGGCATTTCAAATATAGGTGCCGATAGGCATTTCAGATATGGTTGCCGATAGGCATTTCAAATATAGGTGCTGATAGGCATTTCAGATGTAGTTTCCGATAGGCATTTCAAAAATAGGTGTCGATAGGCATTTCAGATATAGGTGTCGATAGGCATTTCAGATATAAGTGTCGATAGGCATTTCAGATATAGGTGTCGATAGGCATTTCACATATAGGTGTCGATAGGCATTTCAGATATAGGTGTCGATAGGCATTTCAGATATAGGTGTCGATAGGCATTTCAGATATAGGTGTCGATAGGCATTTCAGATATAGGTGTCGATAGGCATTTCAGATATAGGTGCCGATAGGCATTTCAGATATAGTTGCCGATTGGCATTTTAAAAATAGGTGCCGATAGGCATTTCAGATATAGAAGCCGATAGGCATTTCAAATATAGGTGCCGATAGGCATTCCTGATATGGTTGCCGATAGGCATTTCAAATATAGGTGCTGATAGGCATTTCAGATGTAGTTTCCGATAGGCATTTCAAAAATAGGTGTCGATAGGCATTTCAGATATAGGTGTCGATAGGCATTTCAGATATAGGTGTCGATAGGCATTTCAGATATAGGTGTCGATAGGCATTTCAGATATAGGTGTCGATAGGCATTTCAGATATAAGTGTCGATAGGCATTTCAGATATAGGTGTCGATAGGCATTTCAGATATAGGTGCCGATAGGCATTTCAGATATAGTTGCCGATTGGCATTTTAAAAATAGGTTTAGATAGGCATTTCAGATATAGACGCCGATAGGCATTTCAAATATAGGTGCCGATAGGCATTCCAGATATGGTTGCCGATAGGCATTTCAAATATAGGTGCTGATAGGCATTTCAGATGTAGTTTCCGATAGGCATTTCAAAAATAGGTGTCGATAGGCATTTCAGATATTGGTGTCGATAGGCATTTCAGATATAGGTGTCGATAGGCATTTCAGATATAGGTGTCAATAGGCATTTCAGATATAGGTGTCGATAGGCATTTCAGATATAGGTGTCGATAGGCATTTCAGATATAGGTGTCGATAGGCATTTCAGATATAGGTGTCGATAGGCATTTCAGATATAGGTGTCGATAGCCATTTCAGATATAGGTGTCGATAGGCATTTCAGATATAGGTGCCGATAGGCATTTCAAATATAGTTGCCGATTGGCATTTTAAAAATAGGTGCCGATAGGCATTTCAGATATAGAAGCCGATAGGCATTTCAAATATAGGTGCCGATAGGCATTCCAGATATGGTTGCCGATAGGCATTTCAAATATAGGTGCTGATAGGCATTTCAGATGTAGTTTCCGATAGGCACTTCAAAAATAGGTGTCGATAGGCATTTCAGATATAGGTGTTGATAGGCATTTCAGATATAGGTGTCGATAGGCATTTCAGATATAGGTGTCGATAGGCATTTCAGATATAGGTGTCGATAGGCATTTCAGATATAGGTGTCGATAGGCATTTCAGATATAGGAGTCGATAGGCATTTCAGATATAGGTGTCGATAGGCATTTCAGATATAGGTGTCGATAGGCATTTCAGATATAGGTGCCGATAGGCATTTCAGATATAGTTGCCGATTGGCATTTTAAAAATAGGTGCCGATAGGCATTTCAGATATAGAAGCCGATAGGCATTTCAAATATAGGTGCCGATAGGCATTCCAGATATGGTTGCCGATAGGCATTTCAAATATAGGTGGTGATAGGCATTTCAGATGTAGTTTCCGATAGGCATTTCAAAAATAGGTGTCGATAGGCATTTCAGATATAGGTGTCGATAGGCATTTCAGATATAGGTGTCGATAGGCATTTCAGATATAGGTGTCGATAGGCATTTCAGATATAGGTGTCGATAGACATTTCAGATATAGGTGTCGATAGGCATTTCAGATATAGGTGTCGATAGGCATTTCAGATATAGGTGTCGATAGGCATTTCAGATATAGGTGCCGATAGGCATTTCAGATATAGTTGCCGATTAGCATTTTAAAAATAGGTGCCGATAGGCATTTCAGATATAGAAGCCGATAGGCATTTCAAATATAGGTGCCGATAGGCATTCCAGATATGGTTGCCGATAGGCATTTCAAATATATGTGCTGATAGGCATTTCAGATGTAGTTTCCGATAGGCATTTCAAAAATAGGTGTCGATAGGCATTTCAGATATAGGTGTCGATAGGCATTTCAGATATAGGTGTCGATAGGCATTTCAGATATAGGTGTCGATAGGCATTTCAGATATAAGTGTCGATAGGCATTTCAGATATAGGTGTCGATAGGCATTTCAGATATTGGGGTCGATAGGCATTTCAGATATAGGTGTCGACAGGCATTTCAGATATAGGTGCCGATAGGCATTTCAGATATAGTTGCCGATTGGCATTTTAAAAACAGGTGCCGATAGGCATTTCAGATATAGAAGCCGATAGGCATTTCAAATATAGGTGCCGATAGGCATTCCAGATATGGTTGCCGATAGGCATTTCAAATATAGGTGCTGATAGGCATTTCACATGTAGTTTCCGATAGGCATTTCAAAAATAGGTGTCGATAGGCATTTCAGATATAGGTGTCGATAGGCATTTCAGATATAGGTGTCGATAGGCATTTCAGATATAGGTGTCGATAGGCATTTCAGATATAGGTGTCGATAGGTATTTCAGATATAGGTGCCGATAGGCATTTCAGATATAGTTGCCGATTGGCATTTTAAAAATAGGTGCCGATAGGCATTTCAGATATAGAAGCCGATAGGCATTTCAAATATAGGTGCCGATAGGCATTCCAGATATGGTTGCCGATAGGCATTTCAAATATAGGTGCTGATAGGCATTTCAGATGTAGTTTCCGATAGGCATTTCAAAAATGGGTGTCGATAGGCATTTCAGATATAGGTGTCGATAGGCATTTCAGATATAGGTGTCGATAGGCATTTCAGATATAAGTGTCGATAGGCATTTCAGATATAGTTGCCGATTGGCATTTTAAAAATAGGTGCCGTTCGGCATTTCAGATATAGAAGCCGATAGGCATTTCAAATATAGGTGCCAATAGGCATTCCAGATATGGTTGCCGATAGGCATTTCAGATATAGGTGCCGATAGGCATTACAGATATAGATGCCGATTAGCATTTTAAAAATATGTGCCGATAGGCATTTCAGATATAGAAGCCGATAGGCATTTCAAATATATGTGCCGATAGGCATTCCAGATATGGTTGCCGATAGGCATTTTAAATATAGGTGCTGATAGGCATTTCAGATGTAGTTTCCGATAGGCATTTCAAAAATAGGTGCCGATAGGCATTTCAGATATATGTGCCGATAGGCATTTCAGATATAGTTGCCGATTGGCATTTTAAAAATAGGAGCCGATAGGCATTTCAGATATTGAAGCCGATAGGCATTTCAAATATAGGTGCCGATAAGCATTCAAGATATGGTTGCCGATAGGCATTTCAAATATAGGTGCTGATAGGCATTTCAGATGTAGTTTCCGATAGGCATTTCAAAAATTGGTGCCGATAGGCATTTCTGATATAGGTGCCGATAGGCATTTCAGATATAGTTGCCGATTGGCATTTTAAAAATAGGTGCCGATAGGCATTTCAGATATAGAAGCCGATAGGTATTTCAAATATAGGTGTCGATAGGCATTTCAGATGTAGTTTCCGATAGACATTTCAAAAATAGGAGCCGATAGGCATTTCAGATATAGGTGCCGATAGGCATTTCAGATATAGTTGCCGATTGGCATTTTAAAAATAGGTGTCGATAGGCATTTCAGATATAAATGCCGAAAGGCATTTCAGGTATAGGTGCCGATAGGCATTTCTGATGTGGTTGCTGATAGGCATTTCAAATATAGGTGTTGATAGGCATTCCAGATGTAGTTTCCGATAGGCATTTTTTGAAATTGGTGCCGATAGGCATTTCAGATATAGGTGCCGATAGGCAATTCAGATATATTTACCGATTGGCATTTTAAAAATAGGTGCCGATAGGCATTTCAGATATAGAAGCCGATAGGCATTTCAAATATAGGTGCCGATAGGCATTCCAGATATGGTTGCCGATAGGCATTTCAGATATAAATGCCGAAAGGCATTTCAGGTATAGGTGCCGATAGGCATTTCTGATGTGGTTGCTGATAGGCATTTCAAATATAGGTGTTGATAGGCATTCCAGATGTAGTTTCCGATAGGCATTTTTTGAAATTGGTGCCGATAGGCATTTCAGATATAGGTGCCGATAGGCATTTCAGATATATTTACCGATTGGCATTTTAAAAATAGGTGCCGATAGGCATTTCAGATATAGAAGCCGATAGGCATTTCAAAAATAGGTGTCGATAGGCATTTCAGATATAGGTGTCGATAGGCATTTCAGATATAGGTGTCGATAGGCATTTCAGATATAGGTGTCGATAGGCATTTCAGATATAGGTGTCGATAGGCATTTCAGATATAGGTGTCGATAGGCATTTCAGATATAGGTGTCGATAGGCATTTCAGATATAGGTGTCGATAGGCATTTCGGATATAGGTGCCGATAGGCATTTCAGATATAGTTGCCGATTGGCATTTTAAAAATAGGTGCCGATAGGCATTTCAGATATAGAAGCCGATAGGCATTTCAAATATAGGTGCCGATAGGCATTCCAGATATGTTTGCCGATAGGCATTTCAAATATAGGTGCTGATAGGCATTTCAGATGTAGTTTCCGATAGGCATTTCAAAAATAGGTGTCGATGGCATTTCAGATATAGGTGTCGATAGGCATTTCAGATATAGGTGTCGATAGGCATTTCAGATATAGGTGTCGATAGGCATTTCAGATATAGGTGTCGATAGGCATTTCAGATATAGGTGTCGATAGGCATTTCAGATATAGGTGTCAATAGGCATTTCAGATATAGGTGTCGATAGGCATTTAGGATATAGGTGCCGATAGGCATTTCAGATATAGTTGCCGATTGGCATTTTAAAAATAGGTGCCGATAGGCATTTCAGATATAGAAGCCGATAGGCATTTCAAATATAGGTGCCGATAGGCATTCCAGATATGGTTGCCGATAGGCAATTCAAATATAGGTGCTGATAGGCATTTCAGATGTAGTTTCCGATAGGCATTTCAAAAATAGGTGCCGATAGGCATTTCAGATATAGAAGCCGATAGGCATTTCAGATATAGTTGCCGATTGGCATTTTAAAAATAGGTGCCGATAGGCATTTCAGATATAGGTGCCGATAGGCATTTCAGATATAGTTGCCGATTGGCATTTTAAAAATAGGTGTCGATTAGCATTTCAGATATAGAAGCCGATAGGCAATTCAAATATAGGTGCCCATAGGCATTCCAGATATGGTTGCCGATAGGCATTTTAAATATAGGTGCTGATAGGCATTCCAGATGTAGTTTCCGATAGGCATTTCAAAAATTGGTGCCGATAGGCATTTCAGATATAGAAGCCGATAGGCATTTCAGATATAGTTGCCGATTGGCATTTTAAAAATAGGTGCCGATAGGCATTTCAGATATAGAAGCCGATAAGTATTTCAAATATAGGTGTCGATAGGCATTTTAGATATAGTTGCCGATGGCATTTCAAATATAGAAGCCGATAGGCATTTCAAATATAGGTGCAGATAGGCATTCCAGATATGGTTGCTGATAGGCATTTCAAATATAGGTGCTGATAGGCATTTTAGATGTAGTTTCCGATAGGCATTTCAAAAATAGCTGCCGATAGGCAATTCAGATATAGGTGCCAATAGGCATTTCAGATATAGTTGCCGATTGGCATTTTAAAAATGGGTGCCGATAGGCATTTCAGATATAGAAGCCGATAGGCATTTCAAATATAGGTGCTGATAGGCATTTCAGATGTAGTTTCCGATAGGCATTTCAAAAATAGGTGCGGATAGGCATTTCAGATATAGGTGCCGATAGGCATTTCAAATATTGGTGCTGATAGGCATTTCAGATGTAGTTTCCGATAGGCATTTCAAAAATAGGTGCCGATAGGCATTTCAGATATAGGTGCCGATAGGCATTACAGATATAGATGCCGATTAGCATTTTAAAAATATGTGCCGATAGGCATTTCAGATATAGAAGCCGATAGGCATTTCAAATATAGGTGCCGATAGGCATTCCAGATATGGTTGCCGATAGGCATTTTAAATATAGGTGCTGATAGGCATTTCAGATGTAGTTTCCGATAGGCATTTCAAAAATAGGTGCCGATAGGCATTTCAGATATAGGTGCCGATAGGCATTTCAGATATAGTTGCCGATTGGCATTTTAAAAATAGGAGCCGATAGGCATTTCAGATATTGAAGCCGATAGGAATTTCAAATATAGGTGCCGATAAGCATTCAAGATATGGTTGCTGATAGGCATTTCAGATGTAGTTTCCGATAGGCATTTCAAAAATTGGTGCCGATAGGCATTTCAGATATAGGTGCCGATAGGCATTTCAGATATAGTTGCCGATTGGCATTTTAAAAATAGGTGCCGATAGGCATTTCAGATATAGAAGCCGATAGGTATTTCAAATATAGGTGTCGATAGGCATTTCAGATATGGTTGCCGATAGGCATTTCAAATATAGGTGTTGATAGGCATTTCAGATGTAGTTTCCGATAGGCATTTCAAAAATAGGTGCCGATAGGCATTTCAGATATAGGTGCCGATAGGCATTTCAGATATAGTTGCCGATTGGCATTTTAAAAATAGGTGTCGATAGGCATTTCAGATATAAATGCCGAAAGGCATTTCAGGTATAGGTGCCGATAGGCATTTCTGATGTGGTTGCTGATAGGCATTTCAAATATAGGTGCTGATAGGCATTCCAGATGTAGTTTCCGATAGGCATTTTTTGAAATTGGTGCCGATAGGCATTTCAGATATAGGTGCCGATAGGCATTTCAGATATATTTAACGATTGGCATTTTAAAAATAGGTGCCGATAGGCATTTCAGATATAGACGCCGATAGGTATTTCAAATATAGGTGTCGATAGGCATTTCAGATATGGTTGCCGATAGGCATTTCAAATATAGGTGCTGATAAGCATTTCAGATGTAGTTTCCGATAGGCATTTCAAAAATAGGTGCCGATAGGCATTTCAGATATAGGTGCCGATAGGCATTTCAGATATAGTTGCCGATTGGCATTTTAAAAACAGGTGCCGATAGGCATTTCAGATATAGAAGCCGATAGGTATTTCAAATATAAGTGTCGATAGGCATTTCAGATATGGTTGCCGATAGGCATTTCAAATATAGGAGCAGATAGGCATTTCAGATGTAGTTTCCGAAAGGCATTACAAAAATAGGTGCCGATAGGCATTTCAGATATAGGTGCCGATAGGCATTTCAGATATAGAAGCCAATAGGCATTTCAAATATAGGTGCCGATAGGCATCCCAGATATGGTTGCCGATAGGCATTTCAAATATAGGTACTGATAGGCATTTCAGATGTAGTTTCCGATAGGCATTTCAAAAATAGGTGCCGATAGGCATTTCAGATATAGTTGCCGATAGGCATTTCAGATATAGTTGCCAATTGGCATTTTAAAAATAAGTGCCGATAGGCATTTCAGATATAGAAGCCGATAGGCATTTCTAATATAGGTGCCGATAGGCATTCCAGATATGGTTGCCTATAGGCATTTCAAATATAGGTGCTGATAGGCATTTTAGATGTAGTTTCCGATAGGCATTTCAAAAATTGATGCCGATAGGCATTTCAGATATAGGTGCCGATAGGCATTTCAGATATAGTTGCCGATTGGCATTTTAAAAACAGGTGCCGATAGGCATTTCAGATATAGGTGTCGATAGGCATTTCAGATATAGGTGTCGATAGGCATTTCAGATATAGGTGTCGATAGGCATTTCAGATATAGGTGCCGATAGGCATTTCAGATATAGTTGCCGATTGGCATTTTAAAAATAGGTGCCGATAGGCATTTCAGATATAGAAGCCGATAGGCATTTCAAATATAGGTGCCGATAGGCATTCCAGATATGGTTGCCGATAGGCATTTCAAATATAGGTGCTGATAGGCATTTCAGATGTAGTTTCCGATAGGCATTTCAAAAATAGGTGTCGATAGGCATTTCAGATATAGGTGTCGATAGGCATTTCAGATGTAGGTGTCGATAGGCATATCAGATATAGGTGTCGATAGGCATTTCAGATATAGGTGTCGATAGGCATTTCAGATATAGGTGTCGATAGGCATTTCAGATATAGGTGTCGATAGGCATTTCAGATATAGGTGTCGATAGGCATTTCAGATATGGGTGCCGATAGGCATTTCAGATATAGTTGCTGATTGGCATTTTAAAAATAGGTGCCGATAGGCATTTCAGATATAGAAGCCGATAGGCATTTCAAATATAGGAGCCGATAGGCATTC
This sequence comes from Venustoraphidia nigricollis, assembly GCA_034508555.1. Classification (NCBI taxonomy): domain Eukaryota; kingdom Metazoa; phylum Arthropoda; class Insecta; order Raphidioptera; family Raphidiidae; genus Venustoraphidia; species Venustoraphidia nigricollis. The sequence goes on along the minus strand of JAVRKA010000780.1, from coordinate 31,522 downwards.
CAGATATGGTTGCCGATAGGCATTTCAAATATAGGTGCTGATAGGCATTTCAGATGTAGTTTCCGATAGGCATTTCAAAAATAGGTGTCGATAGGCATTTCAGATATATGTGTCGATAGGCATTTCAGATATAGGTGTCGATAGGCATTTCAGATATAGGTGTCGATAGGCATTTCAGATATAGGTGTCGATACGCATTTCAGATATAGGTGTCGATAGGCATTTCAGATATAGGTGTCGATAGGCATTTCATATATAGGTGCCGATAGGCATTTCAGATATAGTTTCCGATTGGGATTTTAAAAATAGGTGCCGATAGGCATTTCAGATATAGAAGCCGATAGGCATTTCAAATATAGGTGCCGATAGGCATTCCAGATATGGTTGCCGATAGGCATTTCAAATATAGGTGCTGATAGGAATTTGAGATGTAGTTTCCGATAGGCATTTCAAAAATAGGTGTCGATAGGCATTTCAGATATATGTGTCGATCGGCATTTCAGATATAGGTGTCGATAGGCATTTCAGATATAGGTGTCGATAGGCATTTCATATATAGGTGTCGATAGGCATTTCAGATATAGGTGTCGATAGGCATTTCAGATATAGGTGTCGATAGGCATTTCAGATATAGGTGTCGATAGGCATTTCAGATATAGGTGCCGATAGGCATTTCAGATATAGTTGCTGATTGGCATTTTAAAAATAGGTGCCGATAGGCATTTCAGATATAGAAGCCGATAGGCATTTCAAATATAGGTGCCGATAGGCATTCCAGATATGGTTGCCGATAGGCATTTCAAATATAGGTGCTGATAGGCATTTCAGATGTAGTTTCCGATAGGCATTTCAAAAATAGGTGTCGATAGGCATTTCAGATATAGGTGTCGATAGGCATTTCAGATATAGGTGTCGATAGGCATTTCAGATATAGGTGTCGATAGGCATTTCAGATATAGGTGTCGATAGGCATTTCAGATATAGGTGTCGAAGGGCATTTCAGATATAGGTGTCGATAGGCATTTCAGATATTGGTGTCGATAGGCATTTCAGATATAGGTGTCGATAGGCATTTCAGATATAGGTGCCGATAGGCATTTCAGATATAGTTGCCGATTGGCATTTTAAAAATAGGTGCCGATAGGCATTTCAGATATAGAAGCCGATAGGCATTTCAAATATAGGTGCCGATAGGCATTCCAGATATGGTTGCCGATAGGCATTTCAAATATAGGTGCTGATAGGCATTTCAGATGTAGTTTCCAAAAGGCATTTCAAAAATACGTATCGATAGGCATTTCAGATATAGGTGTCGATAGGCATTTCAGATATAGGTGTCGATAGGCATTTCAGATATAGGCGTCGATAGGCATTTCAGATATAGGTGTCGATAGGCATTTCAGATATAGGTGTCGATAGGCATTTCAGATATAGTTGCCGATTGGCATTTTAAAAATAGGTGCCGATAGGCATTTCAGATATAGAAGCCGATAGGCATTTCAAATATAGGTGCCGATAGGCATTCCAGATATGGTTGCCGATAGGCATTTCAAATATAGGTGCTGATAGGCATTTTTAGATGTAGTTTCCGATAGGCATTTCAAAAATAGGTGTCGATAGGCATTTCAGATATAGGTGTCGATGGGCATTTCAGATATAGGTGTCGATAGGCATTTCAGATATAGGTGTCGATAGGCATTTCAGATATAGGTGTCGATAGGCATTTCAGATATAGGTGTCGATAGGCATTTCAGATATAGGTGTCGATAGGCATTTCAGATATAGGTGTCGATAGGCATTTCAGATATAGGTGCCGATAGGCATTTCAGATATAGTTGCCGATTGGCATTTTAAAAATAGTTGCCGATAGGCATTTCAGATATAGAAGCCGATAGGCATTTCAAATATAGGTGCCGATAGGCATTCCAGATATTGTTGCCGATAGGCATTTCAAATATAGGTGCTGATAGGCATTTCAGATGTAGTTTCCGATAGGCATTTCAAAAATAGGTGTCGATAGGCATTTCAGATATAGGTGTCGATAGGCATTTCAGATATAGGTGTCGATAGGCATTTCAGATATAGGTGTCGATAGGCATTTCAGATATAAGTGTCGATAGGCATTTCAGATATAGGTGCCGATAGGCATTTCAGATATAGTTGCCGATTGGCATTTTAAAAAAAGGTGCCGATAGGCATTTCAGATATAGAAGCCGATAGGCATTTCAAATATAGGTGCCGATAGGCATACCAGATATGGTTGCCGATAGGCATTTAAATATAGGTGCTGATAGGCATTTCAAAAATAGGTGTCGATAGGCATTTCAAAAATAGGTGTCGATAGGCATTTTAGATATAAATGCCGAAAGGCATTTCAGGTATAGGTGCCGATAGGCATTTCTGATGTGGTTGCTGATAGGCATTTCAAATATAGGTGCTGATAGGCATTCCAGATGTAGTTTCCGATAGGCATTTTTTGAAATTGGTGCCGATAGGCATTTCAGATATAGGTGCCGATAGGCATTTCAGATATATTTACCGATTGGCATTTTAAAAATAGGTGCCGATAGGCATTTCAGATATAGAAGCCGATAGGTATTTCAAATATAGGTGTCGATAGGCATTTAAGATATGGTTGCCAATAGGCATTTCAAATATAGGTGCTGATAAGCATTTCAGATGTAGTTTCCGATAGGCATTTCAAAAATAGGTGCCGATAGGCATTTCAGATATAGGTGCCGATAAGCATTTCAGGTATATAGTTGCCGATTGGCATTTTAAAAACAGGTGCCGATAGGCATTTCAGATATAGAAGCCGATAGGTATTTCAAATATAAGTGTCGATAGGCATTTCAGATATGGTTGCCGATAGGCATTTCAAATATAGGAGCAGATAGGCATTTCAGATGTAGTTTCCGAAAGGCATTACAAAAATAGGTGCCGATAGGCATTTCAGATATAGGTGCCGATAGGCATTTCAGATATAGAAGCCAATAGGCATTTCAAATATAGGTGCCGATAGGCATCCCAGATATGGTTGCCGATAGGCATTTCAAATATAGGTGCTGATAGGCATTTCAGATGTAGTTTCCGATAGGCATTTCAAAAATAGGTGCCGATAGGCATTTCAGATATAGTTGCCGATAGGCATTTCAGATATAGTTGCCAATTGTCATTTTAAAAATAAGTGCCGATAGGCATTTCAGATATAGAAGCCGATAGGCATTTCTAATATAGGTGCCGATAGGCATTCCAGATATGGTTGCCTACAGGCATTTCAAATATAGGTGCTGATAGGCATTTTAGATGTAGTTTCCGATAGGCATTTCAAAAATTGATGCCGATAGGCATTTCAGATATAGGTGCCGATAGGCATTTCAGATATAGTTGCCGATTGGCATTTTAAAAACAGGTGCCGATAGGCATTTCAGATATAGAAGCCGATAGGCATTTCAAATATAGGTGCCGATAGGCATTCCAGATATGGTTGCCGATAGGCATTTCAAATATAGGTGCTGATAGGCATTTCAGATGTAGTTTCCAAAAGGCATTTCAAAAATACGTATCGATAGGCATTTCAGATATAGGTGTCGATAGGCATTTCAGATATAGGTGTCGATAGGCATTTCAGATATAGGCGTCGATAGGCATTTCAGATATAGGTGTCGATAGGCATTTCAGATATAGATGTCGATAGGCATTTCAGATATAGTTGCCGATTGGCATTTTAAAAATAGGTGCCGATAGGCATTTCAGATATAGAAGCCGATAGGCATTTCAAATATAGGTGCCGATAGGCATTCCAGATATGGTTGCCGATAGGCATTTCAAATATAGGTGCTGATAGGCATTTTTAGATGTAGTTTCCGATAGGCATTTCAAAAATAGGTGTCGATAGGCATTTCAGATATAGGTGTCGATAGGCATTTCAGATATAGGTGTCGATAGGCATTTCAGATATAGGTGTCGATAGGCATTTCAGATATAGGTGTCGATAGGCATTTCAGATATAGGTGTCGATAGGCATTTCAGATATAGGTGTCGATAGGCATTTCAGATATAGGTGTCGATAGGCATTTCAGATATAGGTGCCGATAGGCATTTCAGATATAGTTGCCGATTGGCATTTTAAAAATAGTTGCCGATAGGCATTTCAGATATAGAAGCCGATAGGCATTTCAAAAATAGGTGTCGATAGGCATTTCAAAAATAGGTGTCGATAGGCATTTTAGATATAAATGCCGAAAGGCATTTCAGGTATAGGTGCCGATAGGCATTTCTGATGTGGTTGCTGATAGGCATTTCAAATATAGGTGCTGATAGGCATTCCAGATGTAGTTTCCGATAGGCATTTTTTGAAATTGGTGCCGATAGGCATTTCAGATATAGGTGCCGATAGGCATTTCAGATATATTTACCGATTGGCATTTTAAAAATAGGTGCCGATAGGCATTTCAGATATAGAAGCCGATAGGTATTTCAAATATAGGTGTCGATAGGCATTTAAGATATGGTTGCCAATAGGCATTTTAAATATAGGTGCTGATAAGCATTTCAGATGTAGTTTCCGATAGGCATTTCAAAAATAGGTGCCGATAGGCATTTCAGATATAGGTGCCGATAAGCATTTCAGGTATATAGTTGCCGATTGGCATTTTAAAAACAGGTGCCGATAGGCATTTCAGATATAGAAGCCGATAGGTATTTCAAATATAAGTGTCGATAGGCATTTCAGATATGGTTGCCGATAGGCATTTCAAATATAGGAGCAGATAGGCATTTCAGATGTAGTTTCCGAAAGGCATTACAAAAATAGGTGCCGATAGGCATTTCAGATATAGGTGCCGATAGGCATTTCAGATATAGAAGCCAATAGGCATTTCAAATATAGGTGCCGATAGGCATCCCAGATATGGTTGCCGATAGGCATTTCAAATATAGGTGCTGATAGGCATTTCAGATGTAGTTTCCGATAGGCATTTCAAAAATAGGTGCCGATAGGCATTTCAGATATAGTTGCCGATAGGCATTTCAGATATAGTTGCCAATTGTCATTTTAAAAATAAGTGCCGATAGGCATTTCAGATATAGAAGCCGATAGGCATTTCTAATATAGGTGCCGATAGGCATTCCAGATATGGTTGCCTACAGGCATTTCAAATATAGGTGCTGATAGGCATTTTAGATGTAGTTTCCGATAGGCATTTCAAAAATTGATGCCGATAGGCATTTCAGATATAGGTGCCGATAGGCATTTCAGATATAGTTGCCGATTGGCATTTTAAAAATAGGTGCCGATAGGCATTTCAGATATAGAAGCCGATAGGCATTTCAAATATAGGTGCCGATAGGCATTCCAGATATGGTTGCCGATAGGCATTTCAAATATAGGTGCTGATAGGCATTTCAGATGTAGTTTCCAAAAGGCATTTCAAAAATACGTATCGATAGGCATTTCAGATATAGGTGTCGATAGGCATTTCAGATATAGGTGTCGATAGGCATTTCAGATATAGGCGTCGATAGGCATTTCAGATATAGGTGTCGATAGGCATTTCAGATATAGGTGTCGATAGGCATTTCAGATATAGTTGCCGATTGGCATTTTAAAAATAGGTGCCCTTAGGCATTTCAGATATAGAAGCCGATAGGCATTTCAAATATAGGTGCCGATAGGCATTCCAGATATGGTTGCCGATAGGCATTTCAAATATAGGTGCTGATAGGCATTTTTAGATGTAGTTTCCGATAGGCATTTCAAAAATAGGTGTCGATAGGCATTTCAGATATAGGTGTCGATAGGCATTTCAGATATAGGTGTCGATAGGCATTTCAGATATAGGTGTCGATAGGCATTTCAGATATAGGTGTCGATAGGCATTTCAGATATAGGTGTCGATAGGCATTTCAGATATAGGTGTCGATAGGCATTTCAGATATAGGTGTCGATAGGCATTTCAGATATAGGTGCCGATAGGCATTTCAGATATAGTTGCCGATTGGCATTTTAAAAATAGTTGCCGATAGGCATTTCAGATATAGAAGCCGATAGGCATTTCAAATATAGGTGCCGATAGGCATTCCAGATATGGTTGCCGATAGGCATTTCAGATATAGGTGTCGATAGGCATTTCAGATATAGGTGTCGATAGGCATTTCAGATATAGGTGTCGATAGGCATTTCAGATATAGGTGTCGATAGGCATTTCAGATATAGGTGTCGATAGGCATTTCAGATATAGGTGTCGATAGGCATTTCAGATATAGGTGCCGATAGGCATTTCAGATATAGTTGCCGATTGGCATTTTAAAAATAGGTGCCGATAGGCATTTCAGATATAGAAGCCGATAGGCATTTCAAATATAGGTGCCGATAGGCATTTCAGATATGGTTGCCGATAGGCATTTCAAATATAGGTGCTGAAGGGCATTTCAGATGTAGTTTCCGATAGGCATTTCAAAAATAGTTGTCGATAGGCATTTCAGATATAGGTGTCGATAGGCATTTCAGATATAGGTGTCGATAGGCATTTCAGATATAGGTGTCGATAGGCATTTCAGATATAGGTGTCGATAGGCATTTCAGATATAGGTGTCGATAGGCATTTCAGATATAGGTGTCGATAGGCATTTCAGATATAGGTGTCGATAGGCATTTCAGATATAGGTGCCGATAGGCATTTCAGATATAGTTGCCGATTGGCATTTTAAAAATAGGTGCCGATAGGCATTTCAGATATAGAAGCCGATAGGCATTTCAAATATAGGTGCCGATTGGCATTCCAGATATGGTTGCCGATAGGCATTTCAAATATAGGTGCTGATAGGCATTTCAGATGTAGTTTCCGATAGGCATTTCAAAAATAGGTGTCGATAGGCATTTCAGATATAGGTGTCGATAGGCATTTCAGATATAGGTGTCGATAGGCATTTCAGATATAGGTGTCGATAGGCATTTCAGATATAGGTGTCGATAGGCATTTCAGATATAGGTGTCGATAGGCATTTTAGATATAGGTGTCGATAGGCATTTCAGATATAGGTGTCGATAGGCATTTCAGATATAGGTGTCGATAGGCATTTCAGATATAGGTGTCGATAGGCATTTCAGATATAGGTGTCGATAGGCATTTCAGATATAGGTGTCGATAGGCATTTTAGATATAGGTGTCGATAGGCATTTCAGATATAGGTGTCGATAGGCATTTCAGATATAAGTGTCGATAGGCATTTCAGATATAGGTGTCGATAGGCATTTCAGATATAGGTGCCGATAGGCATTTCAGATATAGTTGCCGATTGGCATTTTAAAAATAAGTGCCGATAGGCATTTCAGATATAGAAGCCGATAGGCATTTCAAATATAGGTGCCGATAGCCATTCCAGATATGGTTGCCGATAGGCATTTCAAATATAGGTGCTGATAGGCATTTCAGATGTAGTTTCCGATAGGCATTTCAAAAATAGGTGTCGATCGGCATTTCAGATATAGGTGTCGATAGGCATTTCAGATATAGGTGTCGATAGGCATTTCAGATATAGGTGTCGATAGGCATTTCAGATATAGGTGTCGATAGGCATTTCAGATATAGGTGTCGATAGGCATTTCAGATATAGGTGTCGATAGGCATTTCAGATATAGGTGTCGATAGGCATTTTAGATATAGGTGCCGATAGGCATTTCAGATATAGTTGCCGATTGGCATTTTAAAAATGGGTGCCGATAGGCATTTCAGATATAGAAGCCGATAAGCATTTCAAATATAGGTGCTGATAGGCATTTCAGATGTAGTTTCCGATAGGCATTTCAAAAATAGGTGTCGATAGGCATTTCAGATATAGGTGTCGATAGGCATTTCAGATATAGGTGTCAATAGGCATTTCAGATATAGGTGTCGATAGGCATTTTAGATATAGGTGTCGATAGGCATTTCAGATATAGGTGTCGATAGGCATTTCAGATATAGTTGCCGATTGGCATTTTAAAAATAGGTGCCGATAGGCATTTCAGATATAGATGCCGATAGGCATTTCAAATATAGGTGCCGATAGGCATTCCAGATATGGTTGCCGATAGGCATTTCAAATATGGGTGCTGATAGGCATTTCAGATGTAGTTTCCTATAGGCATTTCAAAAATAGGTGTCGATAGGCATTTCAGATATAGGTATCGATAGGCATTTCAGATATAGGTGTCGATAGGCATTTCAGATATAGGTGTCGATAGGCATTTCAGATATAGGTGTCGATAGGCATTTCAGATATAGGTGTCGATAGGCATTTCAGATATAGGTGTCGATAGGCATTACAGATATAGGTGTCGATAGGCATTTCAGATATAGGTGTCGATAGGCATTTCAGATATAGGTGCCGATAGGCATTTCAGATATAGTTGCCGATTGGCATTTTAAAAATAGGTGCCGATAGGCATTTCAGATATAGAAGCCGATATGCATTTCAAATATAGGTGCCGATAGGCATTCCAGATATGGTTGCCGATAGGCATTTCAAATATAGGTGCTGATAGGCATTTCAGATGTAGTTTTCGATAGGCATTTCAAAAATAGGTGTCGATAGGCATTTCAGATATAGGTGTCGATAGGCATTTCAGATATAGGTGTCGATAGGCATTTCAGATATAGGTGTCGATAGGCATTTCAGATATAGGTGTCGATAGGCATTTCAGATATAGGTGTCGATAGGCATTTCAGATATAGGTGTCGATAGGCATTTCAGATATAGGTGTCGATAGGCATTTCAGATATAGGTGCCGATAGGCATTTCAGATATAGTTGCCGATTGGCATTTTAAAAATAGGTGCCGATAGGCATTTCAGATATAGAAGCCGATAGGCATTTCAAATATAGGTGCCGATAGGCATTCCAGATATGGTTGCCGATAGGCATTTCAAATATAGGTGCCGATAGGCATTTCAGATGTAGTTTCCGATAGGCATTTCAAAAATAGGTGTCGATAGGCATTTCAGATATAGGTGTCGATAGGTATTTCAGATATAGGTGTCGATAGGCATTTCAGATATAGGTGTCGATAGGCATTTCAGATATAGGTGTCGATAGGCATTTCAGATATAGGTGTCGATAGGCATTTCAGATATAGGTGCCGATAGGCATTTCAGATATAGTTTCCGATTGGCATTTTAAAAATAGGTGCCGATAGGCATTTCAGATATAGAAGCCGATAGGCATTTCAAATATAAGTGCCGATAGGCATTCCAGATATGGTTGCCGATAGGCATTTCAAATATAGGTGCTGATAGGCATTTCAGATGTAGTTTCCGATAGGCATTTCAAAAATAGGTGTCGATAGGCATTTCAGTAATAGGTGTCGATAGGCATTTCAGATATAGGTGTCGATAGGCATTTCAGATATAGGTGTCGATAGGCATTTCAGATATAGGTGTCGATAGGCATTTCAGATATAGGTGTCGATAGGCATTTCAGATATAGGTGTCGATAGGCATTTCAGATATAGGTGTCGATAGGCATTTCAGATATAGGTGCCGATAGGCATTTCAGATATAGTTGCCGATTGGCATTTTAAAAATAGGTGCCGATAGGCATTTCAGATATAGAAGCCGATAGGCATTTCAAATATAGGTGCCGATAGGCATTCCAGATATGGTTGCCGATAGGCATTTCAAATATAGGTACTGATAGGCATTTCAGATGTAGTTTCCGATAGGCATTTCAAAAATAGGTGTCGATAGGCATTTCAGATATAGGTGTCGATAGGCATTTCAGATATAGGTGTCGATAGGCATTTCAGATATAGGTGTCGATAGGCATTTCAGATATGGTTGCCGATAGGCATTTCAAATATAGGTGCTGATAGGCATTTCAGATGTAGTTTCCGATAGGCATTTCAAAAATAGGTGCCGATCAGCATTTCAGATATAGGTGCCGATTGGCATTTTAGATATAGTTGTCGATTGGCATTTTAAAAATAGGTGCCGATAGGCATCTCAGATATAGAAGCCGATAGGCATTTCAAATATAGGTGCTGATAGGCATTTCAGATGTAGTTTCCGATAGGCATTTCAAAAATTGGTGCCGATAGGCATTTCAGATATAGGTGCCGATAGGCATTTCAGATATAGTTGCCGATTTACATTTTAAAAATAGGTGCCGATAGGCATTTCAGATATAGAAGCCGATAGGTATTTCAAATATAGGTGTCGATAGGCATTTCAGATATGGTTGCCGATAGGCATTTCAAATATAGGTGCTGATAGGCATTTCAGATGTAGTTTCCGATAGGCATTTCAAAAATAGGTGCCGATAGGCATTTCAGATATAGGTGCCGATAGGCATTTCAGATATAGTTGCCGATTGGCATTTTAAAAATAGGTGTCGTTAGGCATTTCAGATATAAATGCCGAAAGGCATTTCAGGTATAGGTGCCGATAGGCATTTCTGATGTGGTTGCTGATAGGCATTTCAAATATAGGTGCTGATAGGCATTCCAGATGTAGTTTCCGATAGGCATTTTTTGAAATTGGTGCCGATAGGCATTTCAGATATAGGTGCCGATAGGCATTTCAGATATATTTACCGATTGGCATTTTAAAAATAGGTGCCGAAGGGCATTTCAGATATAGAAGCCGATAGGTATTTCAAATATAGGTGTCGATAGGCATTTCAGATATGGTTGCCGATAGGCATTTCAAATATAGGTGCTGATAAGCATTTCAGATGTAGTTTCCGATAGGCATTTCAAAAATAGGTGCCGATAGGCATTTCAGAAATAGGTGCCGATAGGCATTTCAGATATAGTTGCCGATTGGCATTTTAAAAACAGGTGCCGATAGGCATTTCAGATATGGTTGCCGATAGGCATTTCAAATATAGGAGCAGATAGGCATTTCAGATGTAGTTTCCGAAAGGCATTACAAAAATAGGTGCCGATAGGCATTTCAGATATAGGTGCCGATAGGCATTTCAGATATAGAAGCCAATAGGCATTTCAAATATAGGTGCCGATAGGCATTCCAGATATGGTTGCCGATAGGCATTTCAAATATAAGTGCTGATAGGCATTCTAGATATGGTTGCCGATAGGCATTCCAAATATAGGTGCTGATAGGCATTTCAGATGTAGTTTCCGATAGGCATTTCAAAAATAGGTGCCGATAGGCATTTCAGATATAGTTACCGATAGGCATTTCAGATATAGTTGCCAATTGGCATTTTAAAAATAAGTGCCGATAGGCACTTCAGATATAGTTGCCGATTGGCATTTTAAAAACAGGTGCCGATAGGCATTTCAGATATAGAAGCCGATAGGTATTTCAAAATTAAGTGTCGATAGGCATTTCAGATATGGTTGCCGATAGGCTTTTCAAATATAGGAGCAGATAGGCATTTCAGATGTAGTTTCCGAAAGGCATTACAAAAGTAGGTGCCGATAGGCATTTCAGATATAGGTGCCGATAGGCATTTCAGATATAGTTGCCGATAGGCATTTTAAAAATAGGTGCCGATAGGCATTTCAGATATAGAAGCCGATAGGCATTTCAAATATAGGTGCCGATAGGCATTCTAGATATGGTTGCCGATAGGCATTCCAAATATAGGTGCTGATAGGCATTTCAGATGTAGTTTCCGATAGGCATTTCAAAAATAGGTGCCGATAGGCATTTCAGTTATAGGTGCCGATAGGCATTTCAGATATAGTTGCCGGTTGGCATTTTTTAAATAGGTGCCGATAGGCATTTCAAATATAGGTGCCGATAGACATTCCAGATATGGTTGCCGATAGGCATTTCAAATATAGGTGCTGATAGGCATTTCAGATGTAGTTTCCGATAGGCATTTCAAAAATAGGTGCCGATAGGCATTTCAGATATAGGTGCCGATAGGCATTACAGATATAGTTGCCGATTGGCATTTTAAAAATAGGTGCCGATAGGCATTTCAGATATAGAAGCCGATAGGCATTTCAAATATAGGTGCCGATAGACATTCCAGATATGGTTGCCGATAGGCATTTCAAATATAGGTGCTGATAGGCATTTCAGATGTAGTTTCCGATAGGCATTTCAAAAATAGGTGCCGATAGGCATTTCAGATATAGAAGCCGATAGGCATTTCAAATATAGGTGCCGATAGGCATTCCAGATATAGTTGCCGATAGGCATTTCAAATATAGGTGCTGATAGGCATTTCAGATGTAGTTTCCGATAGGCATTTCAAAAATTGGTGCCGATAGGCATTTCAGATATAGGTGCCGATAGGCATTTCAGATATAGGTGCCGATAGGCATTTCAGATATAGTTGCCGATTGGCATTATAAAAATAGGTGCCGATAGGCATTTCAAATATAGAAGCCGATAGGTATTTCAAATATAAGTGTCGATAGGCATTTCAGATATGGTTGCCGATAGGCATTTCAAATATTGGTGTTGATAGGCATTTCAGATGTAGTTTCCGATAGGCATTTCAAAAATAGGTGCCGATAGGCATTTCAGATATAGGTGCCGATAGGCATTACAGATATAGTTGCCGATTGGCATTTTAAAAATAGGTGCCGATAGGCCTTTCAGATATAGAAGCCGATAGGCATTTCAAATATAGGTGCCGATAGACATTCCAGATATGGTTGCCGATAGGCATTTCAAATATAGGTGCTGATAGGCATTTCAGATGTAGTTTCCGATAGGCATTTCAAAAATAGGTGCCGATAGGCATTTTAGATATAGGTGCCGATAGGCATTTCAGATATAGTTGCCGATTGACATTTTTAAATAGGTGCCGATAGGCATTTCAGATATAGAAGCCGATAGGCATTTCAAATATAGGTGCCGATAGGCATTCCAGTATTGGTTGCCGATAGGCATTTCAAATATAGGTGTTGATAGGCATTTCAGATGTAGTTTCCGATAGGCATTTCAAAAATAGGTGCCGATAGGCATTTCAGATATAGGTGCCGATAGGCATTTCAGATATAGTTTCCGATTAGCATTTTAAAAATAGGTGCCGATAGGCATTTCAGATATAGAAGCCGATAGGTATTTCAAATATAGGTGTCGATAGGCATTTCAGATATGGTTGCCGATAGGCATTTCAAATATAGGTGCTGATAGGCATTTCAGATGTAGTTTCCGCTGCGCATTTCAAAAATAGGTGCCGATAGGCATTTCAGATATAGGTGCCGATAGGCATTTCAGATATAGTTGCCGATTGGCATTTTAAAAATAGGTGTCGATAGGCATTTCAGATATAGAAGCCGATAGGCATTTCAAATATAGGTGCCGATAGGCATTCCAGATATGGTTGCCGATAGGCATTTCAAATATAGGTGCTGATAGGCATTCCATATGTAGTTTCCGATAGGCATTTCAAAAATTGGTGCCGATAGGCATTTCAGATATAGGTGCCGATAGGCATTTCAGATATAGTTACCGATTGGCATTTTAAAAATAGGTGCCGATAGGCATTTCAGATATAGAAGCCGATAGGTATTTCAAATATAGGTGTCAATAGGCATTTCAGATATGGTTGCCGATAGGCGTTTCAAATATAGGTGCTGATAGGCATTTCAGATGTAGTTTCCGACAGGCATTTCAAAAACTGGTGCCGATAGGCATTTCAGATATAGGTGTCGATAGGCATTTCAGATATAGTTGCCGATTGGCATTTTAAAAATAGGTGCCGATAGGCATTTCAGATATAAAAGCCGATAGGCATTTCAAATATAGGTGCCGATAGGCATTCCAGATATGGTTGCCGATAGGCATTTCAAATATAGGTGCTGATAGGCATTTCAGATGTAGCTTCCGATAGGCATTTCAAAAATAGGTGCCGATAGGCATTTCAGATATAGGAGCCGATAGGCATTTCAGATATTGTTGCCAATTGGCATTTTGTAAAATAGGTTACGATAGGCATTTCAGATATAAAAGCCGACAGGCATTTCAAATATAGGTGCCGATAGGCATCCCAGATATGGTTGCCGATAGGCATTTCAAATATAGGTGCTGATAGGCATTTTTAATGTAGTTTCCGATAGGCATTTCAAAAATTGGTGCCAATAGACATTTCAGATATAGGTGCCGATAGGCATTTCAGATATAGGTGCCGATAGGCATTTCAGATATAGTTGCCGATTGGCATTTTAAAAATAGGTGCCAATAGGCATTTCAAATATAGAAGCCGATAGGTATTCTAGATATGGTTGCCGATAGGCATTCCAAATATAGGTGCTGATAGGCATTTCAGATGTAGTTTCCGATAGGCATTTCAAAAATAGGTGCCGATAGGCATTTCAGATATAGGTGCCGATAGGCATTTCAGATATAGTTGCCGATTGGCATTTTTAAAATAGGTGCCGATAGGCATTTCAAATATAGGTGCCGATAGACATTCCAGATATGGTTGCCGATAGGCATTTCAAATATAGGTGCTGATAGGCATTTCAGATGTAGTTTCCGATAGGCATTTCAAAAATAGGTGCCGATAGGCATTTCAGATATAGGTGCCGATAGGCATTACAGATATAGTTGCCGATTGGCATTTTAAAAATAGGTGCCGATAAGCATTTCAGATATAGAAGCCGATAGGCATTTCAAATATAGGTGCCGATAGACATTCCAGATATGGTTGCCGATAGGCATTTCAAATATAGGTGCTGATAGGCATTTCTGATGTAGTTTCCGATAGGCATTTCAAAAATTGGTGCCGATAGGCATTTCAGATATAGGTGCCGATAGGCATTTCAGATATAGGTGCCAATAGGCATTTCAGATATGGTTGCCGATAGGCATTCCAAATATAGGTGCTGATAGGCATTTCAGATGTAGTTTTCGATAGGCATTTCAAAAATAGGTGCCGATAGGCATTTCAGATATAGGTGCCGATAGGCATTTCAGATATAGTTGCCGATTGGCATTTTTAAAATAGGTGCCGATAGGCATTTCAGATATAGAAGCCGATAGGCATTTCAAATGTAGGTGCCGACAGGCATTCCAGATATGGTTGCCGAGTGGCATTTCAAATATAAGTGCTGAAAGGCATTTCAGATGTAGTTTCCGATAGGCATTTCAAAAATTGGTGCCGATAGGCATTTCAGATATAGGTGCCGATAGGCATTTCAGATATAGTTGCCAATTGGCATTTTAAAAATAGGTGCCGATAGGCATTTCAGATATAGAAGCCGATAGGCATTTCAAATATAGGTGCCGATAGGCATTCCAGATATGGTTGCCGATAGGCATTTCAAATATAGGTGCTGATAGGCATTTTAGATGTAGTTTCCGATAGGCATTTCAAAAATTGATGCCGATAGGCATTTCAGATATAAGTGCCGATAGGCATTTCAGATATAGTTGCCGATTGGCATTTTAAAAACAGGTGCCGATAGGCATTTTAGATATAGAGGCCGATAGGTATTTCAAATATAGGTGTCGATGATAGGCATTTCAGATATGGTTGCCGATAGGCATTTCAAATATAGGAGCAGATAGGCATTTCAGATGTAGTTTCCGAAAGGCATTTCAAAAATAGGTGCCGATAGGCATTTTAGATATAGATGCCGATAGGCATTTCAGATATAGAAGCCGATAGGTATTTCAAATATAGGTGTCGATAGGCATTTCAGATATTGTTGCCGATTGGCATTTTAAAAATAGGTGCCGATAGGCATTTCAGATATAGAAGCCGATAGGCATTTCAAATATAGGTGCCGATAGGCATTCCAGATATGGTTGCCGATAGGCATTTCAAATATAGGTGCTGATAGGCATTTCAGATGTAGTTTCCGATAGGCATTTCAAAAATAGGTGCCGATCAGCATTTCAGATATAGGTGCCGATTGGCATTTTAGATATAGTTGTCGATTGGCATTTTAAAAATAGGTGCCGATAGGCATCTCAGATATAGAAGCCGATAGGCATTTCAAATATAGGTGCCGATAGGCATTCCAGATATGGTTGCCGATAGGAATTTTATATATAGGTGCTGATAGGCATTTCAGATGTAGTTTCCGATAGGCATTAAAAAAATTGGTGCCGATAGGTATTTCAAAAATAGGTGCCGATAGGCATTTCAGATATAGGTGCCGATAGGCATTTCAGATATGGTTGCCGATAGGCATTTCAAATATAGGTGCTGATAGGCATTTCAGATGTAATTTCCGATAGGCATTTAAAAAATTGGTGCCGATAGGCATTTCAAAAATAGGTGCCGATAGGCATTTCAGATATAGGTGCCGATAGGCATTTCAGATATAGTTGTCGATTGGCATTTTAAAAATAGGTGCCGATAGGCATTTCAGATATAGAAGCCGATAGGTATTTCAAATATAGGTGTCGATAGGCATTTCAGATATGGTTGCCGATAGGCATTTCAAATATAGGTGCTGATTGGCATTTCAAATGTAGTTTCCGATAGGCAATTTAAAAATAGGTGCCGATAGGCATTTGAGTTATAGGTGCCGATAGGCATTTCAGATATAGTTGCCGATTGGCATTTAAAAAATAGGTGCCGATAGGCATTTCAGATATAGTTGCCGATTGGCATTTAAAAAATAGGTGCCGATAGGCATTTCAGATATAGAAGCCGATAGGCATTTCAAATATAGGTGCCGATAGGCATACCACATATGGTTGCCGATAGGCATTTCAAATATAGGTGCCGATAGGCATACCACATATGGTTGCCGATAGGCATTTCAAATATAGGTGCTGATAGGCATTTAAGATGTAGTTTCCGATAGGCATTTCAAAAATAGGTGCCGATAGGCATTTCAGATATAGGTGCCGATAGGCATTTCAGATATAGTTGCCAATTGGCATTTTAAAAATAGGTGCCGATAGGCATTTCAGATATAGAAGCCGATAGGCATTTCAAATATAGGTGCCGATAGGCATTCCAGATATGGTTGCCGATAGGCATTTCAAATAAAGGTGCTGATAGGCATTTTAGATGTAGTTTCCGATAGGCATTTCAAAAATTGATGCCGATAGGCACTTCAGATATAGGTGCCGATAGGCATTTCAGATATACTTGCCGATTGGCTTTTTAAAAACAGGTGCCGATAGGCATTTCAGATATAGAGCCCGATAGGTATTTCAAATATAGGTGTCGATAGGCATTTCAGATATGGTTGCCGATAGGCATTTCAAATATAGGAGCAGATAGGCATTTCAGATGTAGTTTCCGAAAGGCATTTCAAAAATAGGTGCCGATAGGCATTTCAGATATAGGTGCCGATAAGCATTTCAGATATAGTTGCCGATTGGCATTTTAAAAATAGGTGCCGATAGGCATTTCAGATATAGAAGCCGATAGGCATTTCAAATATAGGTGCCGATAGGCATTCTAGATATGGTTGCCGATAAGCATTTCAAATATAAGTGCTAATAGGCATTTCAGATGTAGTTTCCGATAGGCATTTCAAAAATAGGTACCGATAGGCATTTCAGATATAGAAGCCGATAGGCATTTCAAATATAGGTGCCGATAGGCATTCCAGATATGGCTGCCGATAGGCATTTCAAATATAGGTGCTGATAGGCATTTTAGATGTAGTTTCCGATAGGCATTTCAAAAATTGGTGCCGCTAGGCATTTCAGTTATAGGTGCCGATAGGCATTTCAGATATAGTTGCCGATGGGCATTTTAAAAAAAGGTGCCGATAGGCATTTCAGATATAGAAGCCGATAGGTGTTTCAAATATAGGTGTCGATAGGCATTTCAGATATGGTTGCCGATAGGCATTTCAAATATAGTTTCTGATAGGCATTTCAGATGTAGTTTCCGATAGGCATTTCAAAAATAGGTGCCGATAGGCATTTCAGATATAGTTGCCGATTGGCATTTTAAAAATGGGTGCCGATAGGCATTTTAGATGTAGTTTCCGATAGGCATTTCAAAAATAGGTGCCGATAGGCATTTCAGATATAGGTGCCGATAGGCATTTCTGATGTGTTTGCCGATAGGCATTTCAAATATAGGTGCTGATAGGCATTTCAGATGTAGATTTCGATAGGCATTTCAAAAATAGGTGCCGATAGGCATTTCAGATATAGGTGCCGATAGGCACTTCAGATATAGTTGCCGATTGGCATTTTAAAAATAGGTGCCGATAGGCATTTCAGATATAGAAGCCGATAGGCATTTCAAATGTAGGTGCCGATTGCATTCCAGATATGGTTGCCGATAGGCATTTCAAATATAGGTACTGATAGGCATTTCAGATGTAGTTTCCGATAGGCATTTCAAAAATAGGTGCCGATAGGCATTTCAGATATAAGTGCCGATAGGCATTTCAGATATAGTTGCCGATTGGCATTTTTAAAATAGGTGCCGATAGGCATTTCAGATATAGAAGCCGATAGACATTTCAAATGTAGGTGCCGATAGGCATTCCAGATATAGTTGCTGATAGGCATTTCAAATATAAGTGCTGAAAGGCATTTCAGATGTAGTTTCCGATAGGCATTTCAAAAATTGGTGCCGATAGGCATTTCAGATATAGGTGCCGATTGGCCCTTTAAAAATAGGTGCCGATAGGCATTTCAAATATAGGTGCTGATAGGCATTTAAGATGTAGTTTCCCAGAGGCATTTCAAAAATTGGTGCCGATAGGCATTTCAGATATAGGTGCCGATAGGCATTTCAGATATAGTTGCCGATTAGCATTTCAAAAAAAGGTGCCGATAGGCATTTCAGATATAGAAGCCGATAGGCATTTCAAATTTAGGTGCCGATAGACATTCCAGATATAATTGCCGATAGGCATTTCAAATATAGGTGCTGATAGGCATTTCAGATGTAGTTTTCGATAGGCATTTCAAAAATAGGTGCCGATAGGCATTTCAGATATAGGTGCCGATAGGCATTACAGATATAGTTGCCGATTGGCATTTTAAAAATAGGTGCCGATAGGCATTTCAGACATAGAAGCCGATAGGCATTTCAAATATAGGTGCCGATAGACATTCCAGATATGGTTGCCGATAGGCATTTCAAATATAGGTGCTGATAGGCATTTCAGATGCAGTTTCCGATAGGCATTTCAAAAATAGGTGCCGATAGGCATTTCAGATATAGAAGCCGATAGGCATTTCAAATATAGGTGCTGATAGGCATTTAAGATGTAGTTTCCGATAGGCATTTCAAAAATTGGTGCCGATAGGCATTTCAGATATATTTGCCGATAGGCATTTCAGATATAGGTGCCGATAGGCATTTCAGATATAGTTGCCGATTGGCATTTTAAAAATAGGTGCCGATAGGCATTTCAAATATAGAAGCCGATAGGTATTTCAAATATAGGTGACGATAGGCATTTCAGATATGGTTGCCGATAGGCATTTCAAATATTGGTGTTGATAGGCATTTCAGATGTAGTTTCCGATAGGCATTTCAAAAATAGGTGCCGATAGGCATTTCAGATATAGGTGCCGATAGGCATTACAGATATAGTTGCCGATTGGCATTTTAAAAATAGGTGCCGATAGGCATTTCCGATATAGAAGCCGATAGGCATTTAAAATATAGGTGCCGATAGACATTCAAGATATGGTTGCCGATAGGCATTTCAAATATAGGTGCTGATAGGCATTTCAGATGTAGTTTCCGATAGGCATTTCAAAAATAGGTGCTGATAGGCATTTTAGATATAGGTGCCGATAGGCATTTCAGATATAGAAGCCGATTGGCATTTTTAAATAGGTGCCGATAGGCATTTCAGATATAGAAGCCGATAGGCATTTCAAATATAGGAGCAGATAGGCATTTCAGATGTAGTTTCCGAAAGGCATTTCAAAAATAGGTGCCGATAGGCATTTCAGATATAGGTGCCGGTAGGCATTTCGGATATAGTTGCCGATTGGCATTTTAAAAATAGGTGCCGATAGGCATTTCAGATATAGAAGCCGATAGGCATTTCAAATATAGGTGCTGATAGGCATTCCAGATATGGTTGCCGATAGGCATTTCAAATATAAGTGCTGATAGGCATTTCAGATGTAGTTTCCGATAGGCATTTCAAAAATAGGTACCGATAGGCATTTCAGATATAGGTGCCGATAGGCATTTCAGATATAGTTGTCGATTGGCATTTTAAAAATAGGTGCCGATAGGCATTTCAGATATAGAAGCCGATAGGCATTTCAAATATAGGTGCCGATAGGCATTCCAGATATGTTTGCCGATAGGCATTTCAAATATAGGTGCTGATAGGCATTTCAGATGTAGTTTTCGATAGGCATTTCAAAAGTTGATGCCGATAGGCATTTCAGATATAGGTGCCGATAGGCATTTCAGATATAGTTGCCGATTGGCATTTTAAAAAAAGGTGCCGATAGGCATTTCAGATATAGAAGCCGATAGGTATTTCAAATATAGGTGTCGATAGGCATTTCAGATATAGTTGCCGATTGGCATTTTAAAAATAGGTGCCGATAGGCATTTCAGATATAGAAGCTGATAGGCATTTCAAATATAGGTGCCGATAGGCATTCCAGATATGGTTGCCGATAGGTATTTAAAATATAGGTGCTGATAGGCATTTCAGATGTAGTTTCCGATAGGCATTTCAAAAATAGGTGCCGATCGGCATTTCAGATATAGGTGCCGATAGGCATTTCAGATATAGTTGTCGATTGGCATTTTAAAAATAGGTGCCGATAGGCATCTCAGATATAGAAGCCGATAGGTATTCCAAATATAGGTGCCGATAGGCATTCCAGATATGGTTGCCGATAGGCATTTTATATATAGGTGCTGATAGGCATTTCAGATGTAGTTTCCGATAGGCATTTAAAAAATTGGTGCCGATAGGTATTTCAAAAATAGGTGCCGATAGGCATTTCAGATATAGGTGCCGATAGGCATTTCAGATATGGTTGCCGATAGGCATTTCAAATATAGGTGCTGATAGGCATTTCAGATGTAGTTTCCGATAGGCATTTAAAAAATTGGTGCCGATAGGCATTTCAAAAATAGGTGCCGATAGGCATTTCAGATATAGGTGCCGATAGGCATTTCAGATATAGTTGTCGATTGGCATTTTAAAAATAGGTGCCGATAGGCATTTCATATACAGAAGCCGATAGGTATTTCAAATATAGGTGTCGATAGGCATTTCAAATATGGTTGCCGATAGGCATTTCAAATATAGGTGCTGATTGGCATTTCAAATGTAGTTTCCGATAGGCATTTCAAAAATAGGTGCCGATAGGCATTTCAGTTATAGGTGCCGATAGGCATTTCAGATATAGTTGCCGATTGGCATTTTAAAAATAGTTGCCGATAGGCATTTCAGATATAGAAGCCGATAGGCATTTCAAATATAGGTGCCGATAGGCATACCACATATGGTTGCCGATAGGCATTTCAAATATAGGTGCCGATAGGCATACCACATATGGTTGCCGATAGGCATTTCAAATATAGGTGCTGATAGGCATTTCAGATGTAGTTTCCGATAGGCATTTAAAAAATAGGTGCCGATAGGCATTTCAGATATAGGTGCCGATAGGCATTTCAGATATAGTTGCCAATTGGCATTTTAAAAATAGGTGCCGATAGGCATTTCAGATATAGAAGCCGATAGGCATTTCAAATATAGGTGCCGATAGGCATTCCAGATATGGTTGCCGATAGGCATTTCAAATAAAGGTGCTGATAGGCATTTTAGATGTAGTTTCCGATAGGCATTTCAAAAATTGATGCCGATAGGCACTTCAGATATAGGTGCCGATAGGCATTTCAGATATACTTGCCGATTGGCTTTTTAAAAACAGGTGCCGATAGGCATTTCAGATATAGAGGCCGATAGGTATTTCAAATATAGGTGTCGATAGGCATTTCAGATATGGTTGCCGATAGGCATTTCAAATATAGGAGCAGATAGGCATTTCAGATGTAGTTTCCGAAAGGCATTTCAAAAATAGGTGCCGATAGGCATTTCAGATATAGGTGCCGATAAGCATTTCAGATATAGTTGCCGATTGGCATTTTAAAAATAGGTGCCGATAGGCATTTCAGATATAGAAGCCGATAGGCATTTCAAATATAGGTGCCGATAGGCATTCCAGATATGGTTGCCGATAGGCATTTCAAATATAAGTGCTGATAGGCATTTCAGATGTAGTTTCCGATAGGCATTTCAAAAATAGGTACCGATAGGCATTTCAGATATAGGTGCCGATAGGCATTTCAGATATAGTTGCCAATTAGCATTTTAAAAATAGGTGTCGATAGGCATTTCAGATATAGAAGCCGATAGGCATTTCAAATATAGGTGCCGATAGGCATTTCAGATATAGTTGCCGATTGGCATTTTAAAAAAAGGTGCCGATAGGCATTTCAGATATAGAAGCCGATAGGTGTTTCAAATATAGGTGTCGATAGGCATTTCAGATATGGTTGCCGATAGGCATTTCAAATATAGTTCCTGATAGGCATTTCAGATGTAGTTTCCGATAGGCATTTCAAAAATAGGTGCCGATAGGCATTTCAGATATAGTTACCGATTGGCATTTTAAAAATGGGTGCCGATAGGCATTTTAGATGTAGTTTCCGATAGGCATTTAAAAAATAGGTGCCGATAGGCATTTCAGATATAGAAGCCGATAGGCATTTCAAATATAGGTGCCGATAGGCATTCCAGATATGGTTGCCGATAGGCATTTCAAATATAGGTGCTGATAGGAATTTGAGATGTAGTTTCCGATAGGCATTTCAAAAATAGGTGTCGATAGGCATTTCAGATATATGTGTCGATAGGCATTTCAGATATAGGTGTCGATAGGCATTTCAGATATAGGTGTCGATAGGCATTTCATATAAAGGTGTCGATAGGCATTTCAGATATAGGTGTCGATAGGCATTTCAGATATAGGTGTCGATACGCATTTCAGATATAGGTGTCGATAGGCATTTCAGATATAGGTGCCGATAGGCATTTCAGATATAGTTGCCGATTGGCATTTTAAAAATAGGTGCCGATAGGCATTTCAGATATAGAAGCCGATAGGCATTTCAAATATAGGTGCCGATAGGCATTCCAGATATGGTTGCCGATAGGCATTTCAAATATAGGTGCTGATAGGCATTTCAGATGTAGTTTCCGATAGGCATTTCAAAAATAGGTGTCGATAGGCATTTCAGATATAGGTGTCGATAGGCATTTCAGATATAGGTGTCGATAGGCATTTCAGATATAGGTGTCGATAGGCATTTCAGATATAGGTGTCGATAGGCATTTCAGATATAGGTGTCGAAGGGCATTTCAGATATAGGTGTCGATAGGCATTTCAGATATTGGTGTCGATAGGCATTTCAGATATAGGTGTCGATAGGCATTTCAGATATAGGTGCCGATAGGCATTTCAGATATAGTTGCCGATTGGCATTTTAAAAATAGGTGCCGATAGGCATTTCAGATATAGAAGCCGATAGGCATTTCAAATATAGGTGCCGATAGGCATTCCAGATATGGTTGCCGATAGGCATTTCAAATATAGGTGCTGATAGGCATTTCAGATGTAGTTTCCAAAAGGCATTTCAAAAATACGTATCGATAGGCATTTCAGATATAGGTGTCGATAGGCATTTCAGATATAGGTGTCGATAGGCATTTCAGATATAGGCGTCGATAGGCATTTCAGATATAGGTGTCGATAGGCATTTCAGATATAGGTGTCGATAGGCATTTCAGATATAGTTGCCGATTGGCATTTTAAAAATAGGTGCCGATAGGCATTTCAGATATAGAAGCCGATAGGCATTTCAAATATAGGTGCCGATAGGCATTCCAGATATGGTTGCCGATAGGCATTTCAAATATAGGTGCTGATAGGCATTTTTAGATGTAGTTTCCGATAGGCATTTCAAAAATAGGTGTCGATAGGCATTTCAGATATAGGTGTCGATAGGCATTTCAGATATAGGTGTCGATAGGCATTTCAGATATAGGTGTCGATAGGCATTTCAGATATAGGTGTCGATAGGCATTTCAGATATAGGTGTCGATAGGCATTTCAGATATAGGTGTCGATAGGCATTTCAGATATAGGTGTCGATAGGCATTTCAGATATAGGTGCCGATAGGCATTTCAGATATAGTTGCCGATTGGCATTTTAAAAATAGTTGCCGATAGGCATTTCAGATATAGAAGCCGATAGGCATTTCAAATATAGGTGCCGATAGGCATTCCAGATATTGTTGCCGATAGGCATTTCAAATATAGGTGCTGATAGGCATTTCAGATGTAGTTTCCGATAGGCATTTCAAAAATAGGTGTCGATAGGCATTTCAGATATAGGTGTCGATAGGCATTTCAGATATAGGTGTCGATAGGCATTTCAGATATAGGTGTCGATAGGCATTTCAAAAATAGGTGTCGATAGGCTTTTCAAAAATAGGTGTCGATAGGCATTTTAGATATAAATGCCGAAAGGCATTTCAGGTATAGGTGCCGATAGGCATTTCTGATGTGGTTGCTGATAGGCATTTTAAATATAGGTGCTGATAGGCATTCCAGATGTAGTTTCCGATAGGCATTTTTTGAAATTGGTGCCGATAGGCATTTCAGATATAGGTGCCGATAGGCATTTCAGATATATTTACCGATTGGCATTTTAAAAATAGGTGCCGATAGGCATTTCAGATATAGAAGCCGATAGGTATTTCAAATATAGGTGTCGATAGGCATTTAAGATATGGTTGCCAATAGGCATTTCAAATATAGGTGCTGATAAGCATTTCAGATGTAGTTTCCGATAGGCATTTCAAAAATAGGTGCCGATAGGCATTTCAGATATAGGTGCCGATAAGCATTTCAGGTATATAGTTGCCGATTGGCATTTTAAAAACAGGTGCCGATAGGCATTTCAGATATAGAAGCCGATAGGTATTTCAAATATAAGTGTCGATAGGCATTTCAGATATGGTTGCCGATAGGCATTTCAAATATAGGAGCAGATAGGCATTTCAGATGTAGTTTCCGAAAGGCATTACAAAAATAGGTGCCGATAGGCATTTCAGATATAGGTGCCGATAGGCATTTCAGATATAGAAGCCAATAGGCATTTCAAATATAGGTGCCGATAGGCATCCCAGATATGGTTGCCGATAGGCATTTCAAATATAGGTGCTGATAGGCATTTCAGATGTAGTTTCCGATAGGCATTTCAAAAATAGGTGCCGATAGGCATTTCAGATATAGTTGCCGATAGGCATTTCAGATATAGGTGTCGATACGCATTTCAGATATAGGTGTCGATAGGCATTTCAGATATAGGTGCCGATAGGCATTTCAGATATAGTTGCCGATTGGCATTTTAAAAATAGGTGCCGATAGGCATTTCAGATATAGAAGCCGATAGGCATTTCAAATATAGGTGCCGATAGGCATTCCAGATATGGTTGCCGATAGGCATTTCAAATATAGGTGCTGATAGGCATTTCAGATGTAGTTTCCGATAGGCATTTCAAAAATAGGTGTCGATAGGCATTTCAGATATAGGTGTCGATAGGCATTTCAGATATAGGTGTCGATAGGCATTTCAGATATAGGTGTCGATAGGCATTTCAGATATAGGTGTCGATAGGCATTTCAGATATAGGTGTCGAAGGGCATTTCAGATATAGGTGTCGATAGGCATTTCAGATATTGGTGTCGATAGGCATTTCAGATATAGGTGTCGATAGGCATTTCAGATATAGGTGCCGATAGGCATTTCAGATATAGTTGCCGATTGGCATTTTAAAAATAGGTGCCGATAGGCATTTCAGATATAGAAGCCGATAGGCATTTCAAATATAGGTGCCGATAGGCATTCCAGATATGGTTGCCGATAGGCATTTCAAATATAGGTGCTGATAGGCATTTCAGATGTAGTTTCCAAAAGGCATTTCAAAAATACGTATCGATAGGCATTTCAGATATAGGTGTCGATAGGCATTTCAGATATAGGTGTCGATAGGCATTTCAGATATAGGCGTCGATAGGCATTTCAGATATAGGTGTCGATAGGCATTTCAGATATAGGTGTCGATAGGCATTTCAGATATAGTTGCCGATTGGCATTTTAAAAATAGGTGCCGATAGGCATTTCAGATATAGAAGCCGATAGGCATTTCAAATATAGGTGCCGATAGGCATTCCAGATATGGTTGCCGATAGGCATTTCAAATATAGGTGCTGATAGGCATTTTTAGATGTAGTTTCCGATAGGCATTTCAAAAATAGGTGTCGATAGGCATTTCAGATATAGGTGTCGATAGGCATTTCAGATATAGGTGTCGATAGGCATTTCAGATATAGGTGTCGATAGGCATTTCAGATATAGGTGTCGATAGGCATTTCAGATATAGGTGTCGATAGGCATTTCAGATATAGGTGTCGATAGGCATTTCAGATATAGGTGTCGATAGGCATTTCAGATATAGGTGCCGATAGGCATTTCAGATATAGTTGCCGATTGGCATTTTAAAAATAGTTGCCGATAGGCATTTCAGATATAGAAGCCGATAGGCATTTCAAATATAGGTGCCGATAGGCATTCCAGATATTGTTGCCGATAGGCATTTCAAATATAGGTGCTGATAGGCATTTCAGATGTAGTTTCCGATAGGCATTTCAAAAATAGGTGTCGATAGGCATTTCAGATATAGGTGTCGATAGGCATTTCAGATATAGGTGTCGATAGGCATTTCAGATATAGGTGTCGATAGGCATTTCAAAAATAGGTGTCGATAGGCATTTCAAAAATAGGTGTCGATAGGCATTTTAGATATAAATGCCGAAAGGCATTTCAGGTATAGGTGCCGATAGGCATTTCTGATGTGGTTGCTGATAGGCATTTCAAATATAGGTGCTGATAGGCATTCCAGATGTAGTTTCCGATAGGCATTTTTGAAATTGGTGCCGATAGGCATTTCAGATATAGGTGCCGATAGGCATTTCAGACATATTTACCGATTGGCATTTTAAAAATAGGTGCCGATAGGCATTTCAGATATAGAAGCCGATAGGTATTTCAAATATAGGTGTCGATAGGCATTTAAGATATGGTTGCCAATAGGCATTTCAAATATAGGTGCTGATAAGCATTTCAGATGTAGTTTCCGATAGGCATTTCAAAAATAGGTGCCGATAGGCATTTCAGATATAGGTGCCGATAAGCATTTCAGGTATATAGTTGCCGATTGGCATTTTAAAAACAGGTGCCGATAGGCATTTTAGATATAGAAGCCGATAGGTATTTCAAATATAAGTGTCGATAGGCATTTCAGATATGGTTGCCGATAGGCATTTCAAATATAGGAGCAGATAGGCATTTCAGATGTAGTTTCCGAAAGGCATTACAAAAATAGGTGCCGATAGGCATTTCAGATATAGGTGCCGATAGGCATTTCAGATATAGAAGCCAATAGGCATTTCAAATATAGGTGCCGATAGGCATCCCAGATATGGTTGCCGATAGGCATTTCAAATATAGGTGCTGATAGGCATTTCAGATGTAGTTTCCGATAGGCATTTCAAAATAGGTGCCGATAGGCATTTCAGATATAGTTGCCGATAGGCATTTCAGATATAGTTGCCAATTGTCATTTTAAAATAAGTGCCGATAGGCATTTCAGATATAGAAGCCGATAGGCATTTCTAATATAGGTGCCGATAGGCATTCCAGATATGGTTGCCTACAGGCATTTCAAATATAGGTGCTGATAGGCATTTTAGATGTAGTTTCCGATAGGCATTTCAAAAATTGATGCCGATAGGCATTTCAGATATAGGTGCCGATAGGCATTTCAGATATAGTTGCCGATTGGCATTTTAAAACAGGTGCCGATAGGCATTTCAGATATAGAAGCCGATAGGCATTTCAAATATAGGTGCCGATAGGCATTCCAGATATGGTTGCCGATAGGCATTTCAAATATAGGTGCTGATAGGCATTTCAGATGTAGTTTCCAAAAGGCATTTCAAAAATACGTATCGATAGGCATTTCAGATATAGGTGTCGATAGGCATTTCAGATATAGGTGTCGATAGGCATTTCAGATATAGGCGTCGATAGGCATTTCAGATATAGGGTGTCGATAGGCATTTCAGATATAGATGTCGATAGGCATTTCAGATATAGTTGCCGATTGGCATTTTAAAAATAGGTGCCGATAGGCATTTCAGATATAGAAGCCGATAGGCATTTCAAATATAGGTGCCGATAGGCATTCCAGATATGGTTGCCGATAGGCATTTCAAATATAGGTGCTGATAGGCATTTTTAGATGTAGTTTCCGATAGGCATTTCAAAAATAGGTGTCGATAGGCATTTCAGATATAGGTGTCGATAGGCATTTCAGATATAGGTGTCGATAGGCATTTCAGATATAGGTGTCGATAGGCATTTCAGATATAGGTGTCGATAGGCATTTCAGATATAGGTGTCGATAGGCATTTCAGATATAGGTGTCGATAGGCATTTCAGATATAGGTGTCGATAGGCATTTCAGATATAGGTGCCGATAGGCATTTCAGATATAGTTGCCGATTGGCATTTTAAAAATAGTTGCCGATAGGCATTTCAGATATAGAAGCCGATAGGCATTTCAAAAATAGGTGTCGATAGGCATTTCAAAAATAGGTGTCGATAGGCATTTTAGATATAAATGCCGAAAGGCATTTCAGGTATAGGTGCCGATAGGCATTTCTGATGTGGTTGCTGATAGGCATTTCAAATATAGGTGCTGATAGGCATTCCAGATGTAGTTTCCGATAGGCATTTTTTGAAATTGGTGCCGATAGGCATTTCAGATATAGGTGCCGATAGGCATTTCAGATATATTTACCGATTGGCATTTTAAAAATAGGTGCCGATAGGCATTTCAGATATAGAAGCCGATAGGTATTTCAAATATAGGTGTCGATAGGCATTTAAGATATGGTTGCCAATAGGCATTTCAAATATAGGTGCTGATAAGCATTTCAGATGTAGTTTTCCGATAGGCATTTCAAAAATAGGTGCCGATAGGCATTTCAGATATAGGTGCCGATAAGCATTTCAGGTATATAGTTGCCGATTGGCATTTTAAAAACAGGTGCCGATAGGCATTTCAGATATAGAAGCCGATAGGTATTTCAAATATAAGTGTCGATAGGCATTTCAGATATGGTTGCCGATAGGCATTTCAAATATAGGAGCAGATAGGCATTTCAGATGTAGTTTCCGAAAGGCATTACAAAAATAGGTGCCGATAGGCATTTCAGATATAGGTGCCGATAGCATTTCAGATATAGAAGCCAATAGGCATTTCAAATATAGGTGCCGATAGGCATCCCAGATATGGTTGCCGATAGGCATTTCAAATATAGGTGCTGATAGGCATTTCAGATGTAGTTTCCGATAGGCATTTCAAAAATAGGTGCCGATAGGCATTTCAGATATAGTTGCCGATAGGCATTTCAGATATAGTTGCCAATTGTCATTTTTAAAAATAAGTGCCGATAGGCATTTCAGATATAGAAGCCGATAGCATTTCTAATATAGGTGCCGATAGGCATTCCAGATATGGTTGCCTACAGGCATTTCAAATATAGGTGCTGATAGGCATTTTAGATGTAGTTTCCGATAGGCATTTCAAAAATTGATGCCGATAGGCATTTCAGATATAGGTGCCGATAGGCATTTCAGATATAGTTGCCGATTGGCATTTTAAAAATAGGTGCCGATAGGCATTTCAGATATAGAAGCCGATAGGCATTTCAAATATAGGTGCCGATAGGCATTCCAGATATGGTTGCCGATAGGCATTTCAAATATAGGTGCTGATAGGCATTTCAGATGTAGTTTCCAAAAGGCATTTCAAAAATACGTATCGATAGGCATTTCAGATATAGGTGTCAATAGGCATTTCAGATATAGGTGTCGATAGGCATTTCAGATATAGGCGTCGATAGGCATTTCAGATATAGGTGTCGATAGGCATTTCAGATATAGGTGTCGATAGGCATTTCAGATATAGTTGCCGATTGGCATTTTAAAAATAGGTGCCCTTAGGCATTTCAGATATAGAAGCCGATAGGCATTTCATATATAGGTGCCGATAGGCATTCCAGATATGGTTGCCGATAGGCATTTCAAATATAGGTGCTGATAGGCATTTTTAGATGTAGTTTCCGATAGGCATTTCAAAAATAGGTGTCGATAGGCATTTCAGATATAGGTGTCGATAGGCATTTCAGATATAGGTGTCGATAGGCATTTCAGATATAGGTGTCGATAGGCATTTCAGATATAGGTGCCGATAGGCATTTCAGATATAGTTGCCGATTGGCATTTTAAAAATAGGTGCCGATAGGCATTTCAGATATAGAAGCCGATAGGCATTTCAAATATAGGTGCCGATAGGCATTTCAGATATGGTTGCCGATAGGCATTTCAAATATAGGTGCTGAAGGGCATTTCAGATGTAGTTTCCGATAGGCATTTCAAAATAGTTGTCGATAGGCATTTCAGATATAGGTGTCGATAGGCATTTCAGATATAGGTGTCGATAGGCATTTCAGATATAGGTGTCGATAGGCATTTCAGATATAGGTGTCGATAGGCATTTCAGATATAGGTGTCGATAGGCATTTCAGATATAGGTGTCGATAGGCATTTCAGATATAGGTGTCGATAGGCATTTCAGATATAGGTGCCGATAGGCATTTCAGATATAGTTGCCGATTGGCATTTTAAAAATAGGTGCCGATAGGCATTTCAGATATAGAAGCCGATAGGCATTTCAAATATAGGTGCCGATTGGCATTCCAGATATGGTTGCCGATAGGCATTTCAAATATAGGTGCTGATAGGCATTTCAGATGTAGTTTCCGATAGGCATTTCAAAAATAGGTGTCGATAGGCATTTCAGATATAGGTGTCGATAGGCATTTCAGATATAGGTGTCGATAGGCATTTCAGATATAGGTGTCGATAGGCATTTCAGATATAGGTGTCGATAGCATTTCAGATATAGGTTGGTCGATAGGCATTTTAGATATAGGTGTCGATAGGCATTTCAGATATAGGTGTCGATAGGCATTTCAGATATAGGTGTCGATAGGCATTTCAGATATAGGTGTCGATAGGCATTTCAGATATACGTGTCGATAGGCATTTCAGATATAGGTGTCGATAGGCATTTTAGATATAGGTGTCGATAGGCATTTCAGATATAGGTGTCGATAGGCATTTCAGATATAAGTGTCGATAGGCATTTCAGATATAGGTGTCGATAGGCATTTCAGATATAGGTGCGATAGGCATTTCAGATATAGTTGCCGATAGGCATTTTCAAAATAAGTGCCGATAGGCATTTCAGATATAGAAGCCGATAGGCATTTCAAATATAGGTGCCGATAGCCATTCCAGATATGGTTGCCGATAGGCATTTCAAATATAGGTGCTGATAGGCATTTCAGATGTAGTTTCCGATAGGCATTTCAAAAATAGGTGTCGATCGGCATTTCAGATATAGGTGTCGATAGGCATTTCAG
>JAVRKA010000779.1:0-52541 GCA_034508555.1 Venustoraphidia nigricollis | reverse complement strand
GGCATTTCAGATATAGAAGCCGATAGGCATTTCAAATATAGGTGCCGATAGGCATTCCAGATACGGTTGCCGATAGGCATTTCAAATATGGGTGCTGATGGGCATTTCAGATGTAGTTTCCGATAGGCATTTCAAAAATAGGGGTCGATAGGCATTTCAGATATAGGTGTCGATAGGCATTTCAGATATAGGTGTCGATAGGCATTTCAGATATAGGTGTCGATAGGCATTTCAGATATAGGTGCGGATAGGCATTTCAGATATAGTTGCCGATTGGCATTTTAAAAATAGATGCCGATAGGCATTTCAGATATAGAAGCCGATAGGCATTTCAAATATAGGTGCCGATAGGCATTCCAGATATGGTTGCCGATAGGCATTTCAAATATAGGTGCTGATAGGCATTTCAGATGTAGTTTCCGATAGGCATTTCAAAAATAGGTGTCGATAGGCATTTCAGATATAGGTGTCGATAGGTATTTCAGATATAGGTGTCGATAGGCATTTCAGATATAGGTGTCGATAGGCATTTCAGATATAGGTGTCGATAGGCATTTCAGATATAGGTGTCGATAGGCATTTCAGATATAGGTGTCGATAGGCATTTCAGATATAGGTGTCGATAGGCATTTCAGATATAGGTGCCGATAGGCATTTCAGATATAGTTGCCGATTAGCATTTTAAAAATAGGTGCCGATAGGCATTTCAGATATAGAAGCCGATAGGCATTTCAAATATAGGTGCCGATAGGCATTCCAGATATGGTTGCCGATAGGCATTTCAAATATAGGTGCTGATAGGCATTTCAGATGTAGTTTCCGATAGGCATTTCAAAAATAGGTGTCGATAGGCATTTCAGATATAGGTGTCGATAGGCATTTCAGATATAGGTGTCGATAGGCATTTCAGATATAGGTGTCGATAGGCATTTCAGATATAGGTGTCGATAGGCATTTCAGATATAGGTGTCGATAGGCATTTCAGATATAGGTGTCGATAGGCATTTCAGATATAGGTGTCGATAGGCATTTCAGATATAGGTGCCGATAGGCATTTCAGATATAGTTGCCGATTGGCATTTTAAAAATAGGTGCCGATAGGCATTTCAGATATAAAAGCCGATAGGCATTTCAAATATAGGTGCCGATAGGCATTCCAGATAAGGTTGCCTATAGGCATTTCAAATATAGGTGCTGATAGGCATTTCAGATGTATTTTCCGATAGGCATTTCAAAAATAGGTGTCGATAGGCATTTCAGATATAGGTGTCGATAGGCATTTCAGATATAGGTGTCGATAGGCATTTCAGATATAGGTGTCGATAGGCATTTCAGATATAGGTGTCGATAGGCATTTCAGATATAGGTGTCGATAGGCATTTCAGATATAGGTGTCGATAGGCATTTCAGATATAGGTGCCGATAGGCATTTCAGATATAGTTGCCGATTGGCATTTTAAAAATAGGTGCCGATAGGCATTTCAGATATAGAAGCCGATAGGCATTTCAAATATAGGTGCCGATAGGTATTCCAGATATGGTTGCCGATAGGCATTTCAAATATAGGTGCTGATAGGCATTTCAGATGTAGTTTCCGATAGGCATTTTAAAAATAGGTGTCAATAGGCATTTCAGATATAGGTGTCGATAGGCATTTCAGATATAGGTGCCGATAGGCATTTCAGATATAGTTGCCGATTGGCACTTTAAAAATAAGTGCCGATAGGCATTTCAGATATAGAAGCCGATAGGCATTTTAAATATAGGTGCCGATAGGCATTCCAGATATGGTTGCCGATAGGCATTTCAAATATAGGTGCTGATAGGCATTTCAGATGTAGTTTCTGATAGGCATTTCAAAAATAGGTGTCGATAGGCATTTCAGATATAGGTGTCGATAGGCATTTCAGATATAGGTGTCGATAGGCATTTCAGATATAGGTGTCGATAGGCATTTCAGATATAGGTGTCGATAGGCATTTCAGATATAGGTGTCGATAGGCATTTCAGATATAGGTGTCGATAGGCATTTCAGATATAGCTGTCGATAGGCATTTCAGATATAGGTGCCGATAGGCATTTCAGATTTAGTTGCCGATTGGCATTTTAAAAATAGGTGCCGATAGGCATTTCAGATATAGAAGCCGATAGGCATTTCAAATATAGGTGCCGATAGGCATTCCAGATATGGTTGCCGATAGGCATTTCAAATATAGGTGCTGATAGGCATTTCAGATGTAGTTTCCGATAGGCATTTCAAAAATAGGTGTCGATAGGCATTTCAGATATAGGTGTCGATAGGCATTTCAGATATAGGTGTCGATAGGCATTTCAGATATAGGTGTCGATAGGCATTTCAGATATAGGTGTCGATAGGCATTTCAGATATAGGTGTCGATAGGCATTTCAGATATAGGTGTCGATAGGCATTTCAGATATAGGTGTCGATAGGCATTTCAGATATAGGTGCCGATAGGCATTTCAGATATAGTTGCCGATTGGCATTTTAAAAATAGGTGCCGATAGGCACTTCAGATATAGAAGCCGATAGGCATTTCAAATATAGGTGCCGATAGGCATTCCAGATATGGTTGCCGATAGGCATTTCAAATATAGGTGCTGATAGGCATTTCAGATGTAGTTTCCGATAGGCATTTCAAAAATAGGTGTCGATAGGCATTTCAGATATAGGTGTCGATAGACATTTCAGATAAAGGTGTCGATAGGCATTTCAGATATAGGTGTCGAAAGGCATTTCAGATATAGGTGTCGATAGGCATTTCAGATATAGGTGTCGATAGGCATTTCAGATATAGGTGTCGATAGGCATTTCAGATATAGGTGTCGATAGGCATTTCAGATATAGGTGCCGATAGGCATTTCAGATATAGGTGTCGATAGGCATTTCAGATATAGGTGTCGATAGGCATTTCAGATATAGGTGTCGATAGGCATTTCAGATATAGGTGTCGATAGGCATTTCAGATATAGGTGTCGATAGGCATTTCAGATATAGGTGCCGATAGGCATTTCAGATATAGTTGCCGATTGGCATTTTAAAAATAGGTGCCGATAGGCATTTCAGATATAGAAGCCGATAGGCATTTCAAATATAGGTGCCGATAGGCATTCCAGATATGGTTGCCGATAGGCATTTCAAATATAGGTGCTGATAGGCATTTCAGATGTAGTTTCCGATAGGCATTTCAAAAATAGGTGTCGATAGGCATTTCAGATATAGGTGTCGATAGGCATTTCAGATATAGGTGTCGATAGGCATTTCAGATATAGGTGTCGATAGGCATTTCAGATATAGGTGTCGATAGGCATTTCAGATATAGGTGTCGATAGGCATTTCAGATATAGGTGTCGATAGGCATTTCAGATATAGGTGTCGATAGGCATTTCAGATATAGGTGCCGATAGGCATTTCAGATATAGTTGCCGATTGGCATTTTAAAAATAGGTGCCGATAGGCATTTCAGATATAGAAGCCGATAGGCATTTCAAATATAGGTGCCGATAGGCATTCCAGATAAGGTTGCCGATAGGCATTTCAAATATAGGTGCTGATAGGCATTTCAGATGTATTTTCCGATAGGCATTTCAAAAATAGGTGTCGATAGGCATTTCAGATATAGGTGTCGATAGGCATTTCAGATATAGGTGTCGATAGGCATTTCAGATATAGGTGTCGATAGGCATTTCAGATATAGGTGTCGATAGGCATTTCAGATATAGGTGTCGATAGGCATTTCAGATATAGGTGTCGATAGGCATTTCAGATATAGGTGCCGATAGGCATTTCAGATATAGGTGTCGATAGGCATTTCAGATATAGGTGTCGATAGGCATTTCAGATATAGGTGTCGATAGGCATTTCAGATAAAGGTGTCGATAGGCATTTCAGATATAGGTATCGATAGGCATTTCAGATATAGGTGTCGATAGGCATTTTCAGATATTGGTGTCGATAGGCATTTCAGATATAGGTGTCGATAGGCATTTCAGATATAGGTGCCGATAGGCATTTCAGATATTGTTGCCGATTGGCATTTTAAAAATAGGTGCCGATAGGCATTTCAGATATAGAAGACGATAGGCATTTCAAATATAGGTGCCGATAGGCATTTCAGATATGGTTGCCGATAGGCATTTCAAATATAAGTGCTGATAGGCATTTCAGATGTAGTTTCCGATAGGCATTTCAAAAATAGGTGTCGATAGGCATTTCAGATATAGGTGTCGATAGGCATTTCAGATATAGGTGTCGATAGGCATTTCAGATATAGGTGTCGATAGGCATTTCAGATATAGGTGTCGATAGGCATTTCAGATATAGGTGTCGATAGGCATTTCAGATATAGGTGCCGATAGGCATTTCAGATATAGGTGTCGATAGGCATTTCAGATATAGGTGCCGATAGGCATTTCAGATATAGTTGCCGATTGGCATTTTAAAAATTGGTGCCGATAGGCATTCCAGATATAGAAGCCGATAGGCATTTCAAATATAGGTGCCGATAGGCATTCCAGATATGGTTGCCGAAAGGCATTTCAAATATAGGTGCTGATAGGCATTTCAGATGTAGTTTCCGATAGGCATTTCAAAAATAGGTGTCGATAGGCATTTCAGATATAGGTGTCGATAGGCATTTCAGATATAGGTGTCGATAGGCATTTCAGATATAGGTGTCGATAGGCATTTCAGATATAGGTGTCGATAGGCATTTCAGATATAGGTGTCGATAGGCATTTCAGATATAGGTGTCGATAGGCATTTCAGATATAGGTGTCGATTGGCATTTCAGATATAGGTGTCGAAAGGCATTTCAGATATAGGTGCCGATAGGCATTTCAGATATAGTTGCCGATTGGCATTTTAAAAATAGGTGCCGATAGGCATTTCAGATATAGAAGCCGATAGGCATTTCAAATATAGGTGCCGATAGGCATTCCAGATATGGTTGCCGATAGGCATTTCAAATATAGGTGCTGATAGGCATTTCAGATGTAGTTTCCGATAGGCATTTCAAAAATAGGTGTCGATAGGCATTTCAGATATAGGTGTCGATAGGCATTTCAGATATAGGTGTCGATAGGCATTTCAGATATAGGTGTCGATAGGCATTTCAGATATAGGTGTCGATAGGCATTTCAGATATAGGTGTCGATAGGCATTTCAGATATAGGTGTCGATAGGCATTTCAGATATAGGTGTCGATAGGCATTTCAGATATAGGTGTCGATAGGCATTTCAGATATAGGTGTCGATAGGCATTTCAGATATAGGTGTCGATAGGCATTTCAGATATAGGCGCCGATAGGCATTTCAGATATAGTTGCCGATTGGCATTTTAAAAATAGGTGCCGATAGGCATTTCAGATATAGAAGCCGATAGGCATTTCAAATATAGGTGCCGATAGGCATTCCAGATACGGTTGCCGATAGGCATTTCAAATATAGGTGCTGATGGGCATTTCAGATGTAGTTTCCGATAGGCATTTCAAAAATAGGGGTCGATAGGCATTTCAGATATAGGTGTCGATAGGCATTTCAGATATAGGTGTCGATAGGCATTTCAGATATAGGTGTCGATAGGCATTTCAGATATAGGTGCGGATAGGCATTTCAGATATAGTTGCCGATTGGCATTTCAGATATAGTTGCCGATTGGCATTTTAAAAATAGATGCCGATAGGCATTTCAGATATAGAAGCCGATAGGCATTTCAAATATAGGTGCCGATAGGCATTCCAGATATGGTTGCCGATAGGCATTTCAAATATAGGTGCTGATAGGCATTTCAGATGTAGTTTCCGATAGGCATTTCAAAAATAGGTGTCGATAGGCATTTCAGATATAGGTGTCGATAGGTATTTCAGATATAGGTGTCGATAGGCATTTCAGATATAGGTGTCGATAGGCATTTCAGATATAGGTGTCGATAGGCATTTCAGATATAGGTGTCGATAGGCATTTCAGATATAGGTGTCGATAGGCATTTCAGATATAGGTGTCGATAGGCATTTCAGATATAGGTGCCGATAGGCATTTCAGATATAGTTGCCGATTGGCATTTTAAAAATAGGTGCCGATAGGCATTTCAGATATAGAAGCCGATAGGCATTTCAAATATAGGTGCCGATAGGCATTCCAGATATGGTTGCCGATAGGCATTTCAAATATAGGTGCTGATAGGCATTTCAGATGTAGTTTCCGATAGGCATTTCAAAAATAGGTGTCGATAGGCATTTCAGATATAGGTGTCGATAGGCATTTCAGATATAGGTGTCGATAGGCATTTCAGATATAGGTGTCGATAGGCATTTCAGATATAGGTGTCGATAGGCATTTCAGATATAGGTGCCGATAGGCATTTCAGATATAGTTGCCGATTGGCATTTTAAAAATAGGTGCCGATAGGCATTTCAGATATAGAAGCCGATAGGCATTTCAAATATAGGTGCCGATAGGCATTCCAAATAAGGTTGCCGATAGGCATTTCAAATATAGGTGCTGATAGGCATTTCAGATGTATTTTCCGATAGGCATTTCAAAAATAGGTGTCGATAGGCATTTCAGATATAGGTGTCGATAGGCATTTCAGATATAGGTGTCGATAGGCATTTCAGATATAGGTGTCGATAGGCATTTCAGATATAGGTGTCGATAGGCATTTCAGATATAGGTGTCGATAGGCATTTCAGATATAGGTGTCGATAGGCATTTCAGATATAGGTGCCGATAGGCATTTCAGATATAGTTGCCGATTGGCATTTTAAAAATAGGTGCCGATAGGCATTTCAGATATAGAAGCCGATAGGCATTTCAAATATAGGTGCCGATAGGTATTCCAGATATGGTTGCCGATAGGCATTTCAAATATAGGTGCTGATAGGCATTTCAGATGTAGTTTCCGATAGGCATTTTAAAAATAGGTGTCAATAGGCATTTCAGATATAGGTGTCGATAGGCATTTCAGATATAGGTGTCGATAGGCATTTCAGATATAGGTGTCGATAGGCATTTCAGATATAGGTGTCGATAGGCATTTCAGATATAGGTGTCGATAGGCATTTCAGATATAGGTGTCGATAGGCATTTCAGATATAGGTGTCGATAGGCATTTCAGATATAGGTGTGGATAGGCATTTCAGATATAGGTGTCGATAGGCATTTCAGATATAGGTGTCGATAGGCATTTCAGATATAGGTGTCGATAGGCATTTCAGATATAGGTGCCGATAGGCATTTCAGATATAGTTGCCGATTGGCACTTTAAAAATAGGTGCCGATAGGCATTTCAGATATAGAAGCCGATAGGCATTTTAAATATAGGTGCCGATAGGCATTCCAGATATGGTTGCCGATAGGCATTTCAAATATAGGTGCTGATAGGCATTTCAGATGTAGTTTCTGATAGGCATTTCAAAAATAGGTGTCGATAGGCATTTCAGATATAGGTGTCGATAGGCATTTCAGATATAGGTGTCGATAGGCATTTCAGATATAGGTGTCGATGGGCATTTCAGATATAGGTGTCGAAAGGCATTTCAGATATAGGTGCCGATAGGCATTTCAGATATAGTTGCCGATTGGCATTTTAAAAATAGGTGCCGATAGGCATTTCAGATATAGAAGCCGATAGGCATTTCAAATATAGGTGCCGATAGGCATTCCAGATATGGTTGCCGATAGGCATTTCAAATATAGGTGCTGATAGGCATTTCAGATGTAGTTTCCGATAGGCATTTCAAAAATAGGTGTCGATAGGCATTTCAGATATAGGTGTCGATAGGCATTTCAGATATAGGTGTCGATAGGCATTTCAGATATAGGTGTCGATAGGCATTTCAGATATAGGTGTCGATAGGCATTTCAGATATAGGTGTCGATAGGCATTTCAGATATAGGTGTCGATAGGCATTTCAGATATAGGTGTCGATAGGCATTTCAGATATAGGTGTCGATAGGCATTTCAGATATAGCTGTCGATAGGCATTTCAGATATAGGCGCCGATAGGCATTTCAGATATAGTTGCCGATTGGCATTTTAAAAATAGGTGCCGATAGGCATTTCAGATATAGAAGCCGATAGGCATTTCAAATATAGGTGCCGATAGGCATTCCAGATACGGTTGCCGATAGGCATTTCAAATATAGGTGCTGATGGGCATTTCAGATGTAGTTTCCGATAGGCATTTCAAAAATAGGGGTCGATAGGCATTTCAGATATAGGTGTCGATAGGCATTTCAGATATAGGTGTCGATAGGCATTTCAGATATAGGTGTCGATAGGCATTTCAGATATAGGTGCGGATAGGCATTTCAGATATAGTTGCCGATTGGCATTTTAAAAATAGATGCCGATAGGCATTTCAGATATAGAAGCCGATAGGCATTTTAAATATAGGTGCCGATAGGCATTCCAGATATGGTTGCCGATAGGCATTTCAAATATAGGTGCTGATAGGCATTTCAGATGTAGTTTCCGATAGGCATTTCAAAAATAGGTGTCGATAGGCATTTCAGATATAGGTGTCGATAGGTATTTCAGATATAGGTGTCGATAGTCATTTCAGATATAGGTGTCGATAGGCATTTCAGATATAGGTGTCGATAGGCATTTCAGATATAGGTGTCGATAGGCATTTCAGATATAGGTGTCGATAGGCATTTCAGATATAGGTGTCGATAGGCATTTCAGATATAGGTGCCGATAGGCATTTCAGATATAGTTGCCGATTGGCATTTTAAAAATAGGTGCCGATAGGCATTTCAGATATAGAAGCCGATAGGCATTTCAAATATAGGTGCCGATAGGCATTCCAGATATGGTTGCCGATAGGCATTTCAAATATAGGTGCTGATAGGCATTTCAGATGTAGTTTCCGATAGGCATTTCAAAAATAGGTGTCGATAGGCATTTCAGATATAGGTGTCGATAGGCATTTCAGATATAGGTGTCGATAGGCATTTCAGATATAGGTGTCGATAGGCATTTCAGATATAGGTGTCGATAGGCATTTCAGATATAGGTGTCGATAGGCATTTCAGATATAGGTGTCGATAGGCATTTCAGGTATAGGTGTCGATAGGCATTTCAGATATAGGTGCCGATAGGCATTTCAGATATATTTGCCGATTGGCATTTTAAAAATAGGTGCCGATAGGCATTTCAGATATAGAAGCCGATAGGCATTTCAAATATAGGTGCCGATAGGCATTCCAGATAAGGTTGCCGATAGGCATTTCAAATATAGGTGCTGATAGGCATTTCAGATGTATTTTCCGATAGGCATTTCAAAAATAGGTGTCGATAGGCATTTCAGATATAGGTGTCGATAGGCATTTCAGATATAGGTGTCGATAGGCATTTCAGATATAGGTGTCGATAGGCATTTCAGATATAGGTGTCGATAGGCATTTCAGATATAGGTGTCGATAGGCATTTCAGATATAGGTGTCGATAGGCATTTCAGATATAGGTGCCGATAGGCATTTCAGATATAGTTGCCGATTGGCATTTTAAAAATAGGTGCCGATAGACATTTCAGATATAGAAGCCGATAGGCATTTCAAATATAGGTGCCGATAGGTATTCCAGATATGGTTGCCGATAGGCATTTCAAATATAGGTGCTGATAGGCATTTCAGATGTAGTTTCCGATAGGCATTTTAAAAATAGGTGTCAATAGGCATTTCAGATATAGGTGTCGATAGGCATTTCAGATATAGGTGTCGATAGGCATTTCAGATATAGGTGTCGATAGGCATTTCAGATATAGGTGTCGAAAGGCATTTCAGATATAGGTGTCGATAGGCATTTCAGATATAGGTGTCGATAGGCATTTCAGATATAGGTGTCGATAGGCATTTCAGATATAGGTGTGGATAGGCATTTCAGATATAGGTGTCGATAGGCATTTCAGATATAGGTGTCGATAGGCATTTCAGATATAGGTGTCGATAGGCATTTCAGATATAGGTGCCGATAGGCATTTCAGATATAGTTGCCGATTGGCACTTTAAAAATAGGTGCCGATAGGCATTTCAGATATAGAAGCCGATAGGCATTTTAAATATAGGTGCCGATAGGCATTCCAGATATGGTTGCCGATAGGCATTTCAAATATAGGTGCTGATAGGCATTTCAGATGTAGTTTCTGATAGGCATTTCAAAAATAGGTGTCGATAGGCATTTCAGATATAGGTGTCGATAGGCATTTCAGATATAGGTGTCGATAGGCATTTCAGATATAGGTGTCGATAGGCATTTCAGATATAGGTGTCGATAGGCATTTCAGATATAGGTGTCGATAGGCATTTCAGATATAGGTGTCGATAGGCATTTCAGATATAGGTGCCGATAGGCATTTCAGATTTAGTTGCCGATTGGCATTTTAAAAATAGGTGCCGATAGGCATTTCAGATATAGAAGCCGATAGGCATTTCAAATATAGGTGCCGATAGGCATTCCAGATATGGTTGCCGATAGGCATTTCAAATATAGGTGCTGATAGGCATTTCAGATGTAGTTTCCGATAGGCATTTCAAAAATAGGTGTCGATAGGCATTTCAGATATAGGTGTCGATAGGCATTTCAGATATAGGTGTCGAAAGGCATTTCAGATATAGGTGTCGATAGGCATTTCAGATATAGGTGTCGATAGGCATTTCAGATATAGGTGTCGATAGGCATTTCAGATATAGGTGTCGATAGGCATTTCAGATATAGGTGCCGATAGGCATTTCAGATATAGGTGCCGATAGGCATTTCAGATATAGGTGTCGATAGGCATTTCAGATATAGGTGTCGATAGGCATTTCAGATATAGGTGTCGATAGGCATTTCAGATATAGGTGTCGATAGGCATTTCAGATATAGGTGTCGATAGGCATTTCAGATATAGGTGCCGATAGGCATTTCAGATATAGTTGCCGATTGGCATTTTAAAAATAGGTGCCGATAGGCATTTCAGATATAGAAGCCGATAGGCATTTCAAATATAGGTGCCGATAGGCATTCCAGATATGGTTGCCGATAGGCATTTCAAATATAGGTGCTGATAGGCATTTCAGATGTAGTTTCCGATAGGCATTTCAAAAATAGGTGTCGATAGGCATTTCAGATATAGGTGTCGATAGGCATTTCAGATATAGGTGTCGATAGGCATTTCAGATATAGGTGTCGATAGGCATTTCAGATATAGGTGTCGATAGGCATTTCAGATATAGGTGTCGATAGGCATTTCAGATATAGGTGTCGATAGGCATTTCAGATACAGGTGTCGATAGGCATTTCAGATATAGGTGCCGATAGGCATTTCAGATATAGTTGCCGATTGGCATTTTAAAAATAGGTGCCGATAGGCATTTCAGATATAGAAGCCGATAGGCATTTCAAATATAGGTGCCGATAGGCATTCCAGATAAGGTTGCCGATAGGCATTTCAAATATAGGTGCTGATAGGCATTTCAGATGTATTTTCCGATAGGCATTTCAAAAATAGGTGTCGATAGGCATTTCAGATATAGGTGTCGATAGGCATTTCAGATATAGGTGTCGATAGGCATTTCAGATATAGGTGTCGATAGGCATTTCAGATATAGGTGTCGATAGGCATTTCAGATATAGGTGTCGATAGGCATTTCAGATATAGGTGTCGATAGGCATTTCAGATATAGGTGCCGATAGGCATTTCAGATATAGGTGTCGATAGGCATTTCAGATATAGGTGTCGATAGGCATTTCAGATATAGGTGTCGATAGGCATTTCAGATAAAGGTGTCGATAGGCATTTCAGATATAGGTATCGATAGGCATTTCAGATATAGGTGTCGATAGGCATTTTCAGATATTGGTGTCGATAGGCATTTCAGATATAGGTGTCGATAGGCATTTCAGATATAGGTGCCGATAGGCATTTCAGATATTGTTGCCGATTGGCATTTTAAAAATAGGTGCCGATAGGCATTTCAGATATAGAAGACGATAGGCATTTCAAATATAGGTGCCGATAGGCATTTCAGATATGGTTGCCGATAGGCATTTCAAATATAAGTGCTGATAGGCATTTCAGATGTAGTTTCCGATAGGCATTTCAAAAATAGGTGTCGATAGGCATTTCAGATATAGGTGTCGATAGGCATTTCAGATATAGGTGTCGATAGGCATTTCAGATATAGGTGTCGATAGGCATTTCAGATATAGGTGTCGATAGGCATTTCAGATATAGGTGTCGATAGGCATTTCAGATATAGGTGCCGATAGGCATTTCAGATATAGGTGTCGATAGGCATTTCAGATATAGGTGCCGATAGGCATTTCAGATATAGTTGCCGATTGGCATTTTAAAAATTGGTGCCGATAGGCATTCCAGATATAGAAGCCGATAGGCATTTCAAATATAGGTGCCGATAGGCATTCCAGATATGGTTGCCGAAAGGCATTTCAAATATAGGTGCTGATAGGCATTTCAGATGTAGTTTCCGATAGGCATTTCAAAAATAGGTGCCGATAGGCATTTCAGATATAGGTGTCGATAGGCATTTCAGATATAGGTGTCGATAGGCATTTCAGATATAGGTGTCGATAGGCATTTCAGATATAGGTGTCGATAGGCATTTCAGATATAGGTGTCGATAGGCATTTCAGATATAGGTGTCGATAGGCATTTCAGATATAGGTGTCGATGGGCATTACAGATATAGGTGTCGAAAGGCATTTCAGATATAGGTGCCGATAGGCATTTCAGATATAGTTGCCGATTGGCATTTTAAAAATAGGTGCCGATAGGCATTTCAGATATAGAAGCCGATAGGCATTTCAAATATAGGTGCCGATAGGCATTCCAGATATGGTTGCCGATAGGCATTTCAAATATAGGTGCTGATAGGCATTTCAGATGTAGTTTCCGATAGGCATTTCAAAAATAGGTGTCGATAGGCATTTCAGATATAGGTGTCGATAGGCATTTCAGATATAGGTGTCGATAGGCATTTCAGATATAGGTGTCGATAGGCATTTCAGATATAGGTGTCGATAGGCATTTCAGATATAGGTGTCGATAGGCATTTCAGATATAGGTGTCGATAGGCATTTCAGATATAGGTGTCGATAGGCATTTCAGATATAGGTGTCGATAGGCATTTCAGATATAGGTGTCGATAGGCATTTCAGATATAGGCGCCGATAGGCATTTCAGATATAGTTGCCGATTGGCATTTTAAAAATAGGTGCCGATAGGCATTTCAGATATAGAAGCCGATAGGCATTTCAAATATAGGTGCCGATAGGCATTCCAGATACGGTTGCCGATAGGCATTTCAAATATAGGTGCTGATGGGCATTTCAGATGTAGTTTCCGATAGGCATTTCAAAAATAGGGGTCGATAGGCATTTCAGATATAGGCGCCGATAGGCATTTCAGATATAGTTGCCGATTG
The DNA here is from genome assembly GCA_034508555.1 of Venustoraphidia nigricollis. NCBI lineage: Eukaryota > Metazoa > Arthropoda > Insecta > Raphidioptera > Raphidiidae > Venustoraphidia > Venustoraphidia nigricollis. Next base: position 39,088 of record JAVRKA010000779.1, on the reverse strand, counting down.
GCATTTTAAAAATAGGTGCCGATAGGCATTTCAGATATAGAAGCCGATAGGCATTTCAAATATAGGTGCCGATAGGCATTCCAGATATGGTTGCCGATAGGCATTTCAAATATAGGTGCTGATAGGCATTTCAGATGTAGTTTCCGATAGGCATTTCAAAAATAGGTGTCGATAGGCATTTCAGATATAGGTGTCGATAGGCATTTCAGATATAGGTGTCGATAGGCATTTCAGATATAGGTGCCGATAGGCATTTCAGATATAGTTGCCGATTGGCATTTTAAAAATAGGTGCCGATAGGCATTTCAGATATAGAAGCCGATAGGCATTTCAAATATAGGTGCCGATAGGCATTCCAGATAAGGTTGCCGATAGGCATTTCAAATATAGGTGCTGATAGGCATTTCAGATGTATTTTCCGATAGGCATTTCAAAAATAGGTGTCGATAGGCATTTCAGATATAGGTGTCGATAGGCATTTCAGATATAGGTGTCGATAGGCATTTCAGATATAGGTGTCGATAGGCATTTCAGATATAGGTGTCGATAGGCATTTCAGATATAGGTGTCGATAGGCATTTCAGATATAGGTGTCGATAGGCATTTCAGATATAGGTGCCGATAGGCATTTCAGATATAGTTGCCGATTGGCATTTTAAAAATAGGTGCCGATAGGCATTTCAGATATAGAAGCCGATAGGCATTTCAAATATAGGTGCCGATAGGTATTCCAGATATGGTTGCCGATAGGCATTTCAAATATAGGTGCTGATAGGCATTTCAGATGTAGTTTCCGATAGGCATTTTAAAAATAGGTGTCAATAGGCATTTCAGATATAGGTGTCGATAGGCATTTCAGATATAGGTGTCGATAGGCATTTCAGATATAGGTGTCGATAGGCATTTCAGATATAGGTGTCGAAAGGCATTTCAGATATAGGTGTCGATAGGCATTTCAGATATAGGTGTCGATAGGCATTTCAGATATAGGTGTCGATAGGCATTTCAGATATAGGTGTGGATAGGCATTTCAGATATAGGTGTCGATAGGCATTTCAGATATAGGTGTCGATAGGCATTTCAGATATAGGTGTCGATAGGCATTTCAGATATAGGTGCCGATAGGCATTTCAGATATAGTTGCCGATTGGCACTTTAAAAATAGGTGCCGATAGGCATTTCAGATATAGAAGCCGATAGGCATTTTAAATATAGGTGCCGATAGGCATTCCAGATATGGTTGCCGATAGGCATTTCAAATATAGGTGCTGATAGGCATTTCAGATGTAGTTTCTGATAGGCATTTCAAAAATAGGTGTCGATAGGCATTTCAGATATAGGTGTCGATAGGCATTTCAGATATAGGTGTCGATAGGCATTTCAGATATAGGTGTCGATAGGCATTTCAGATATAGGTGTCGATAGGCATTTCAGATATAGGTGTCGATAGGCATTTCAGATATAGGTGTCGATAGGCATTTCAGATATAGCTGTCGATAGGCATTTCAGATATAGGTGCCGATAGGCATTTCAGATTTAGTTGCCGATTGGCATTTTAAAAATAGGTGCCGATAGGCATTTCAGATATAGAAGCCGATAGGCATTTCAAATATAGGTGCCGATAGGCATTCCAGATATGGTTGCCGATAGGCATTTCAAATATAGGTGCTGATAGGCATTTCAGATGTAGTTTCCGATAGGCATTTCAAAAATAGGTGTCGATAGGCATTTCAGATATAGGTGTCGATAGGCATTTCAGATATAGGTGTCGATAGGCATTTCAGATATAGGTGTCGATAGGCATTTCAGATATAGGTGTCGATAGGCATTTCAGATATAGGTGTCGATAGGCATTTCAGATATAGGTGTCGATAGGCATTTCAGATATAGGTGTCGATAGGCATTTCAGATATAGGTGCCGATAGGCATTTCAGATATAGTTGCCGATTGGCATTTTAAAAATAGGTGCCGATAGGCATTTCAGATATAGAAGCCGATAGGCATTTCAAATATAGGTGCCGATAGGCATTCCAGATAAGGTTGCCGATAGGCATTTCAAATATAGGTGCTGATAGGCATTTCAGATGTATTTTCCGATAGGCATTTCAAAAATAGGTGTCGATAGGCATTTCAGATATAGGTGTCGATAGGCATTTCAGATATAGGTGTCGATAGGCATTTCAGATATAGGTGTCGATAGGCATTTCAGATATAGGTGTCGATAGGCATTTCAGATATAGGTGTCGATAGGCATTTTAAAAATAGATGCCGATAGGCATTTCAGATATAGAAGCCGATAGGCATTTCAAATATAGGTGCCGATAGGCATTCCAGATATGGTTGCCGATAGGCATTTCAAATATAGGTGCTGATAGGCATTTCAGATGTAGTTTCCGATAGGCATTTCAAAAATAGGTGTCGATAGGCATTTCAGATATAGGTGTCGATAGGTATTTCAGATATAGGTGTCGATAGGCATTTTAGATATAGGTGTCGATAGGCATTTCAGATATAGGTGTCGATAGGCATTTCAGATATAGGTGTCGATAGGCATTTCAGATATAGGTGTCGATAGGCATTTCAGATATAGGTGTCGATAGGCATTTCAGATATAGGTGCCGATAGGCATTTCAGATATAGTTGCCGATTGGCATTTTAAAAATAGGTGCCGATAGGCATTTCAGATATAGAAGCCGATAGGCATTTCAAATATAGGTGCCGATAGGCATTCCAGATATGGTTGCCGATAGGCATTTCAAATATAGGTGCTGATAGGCATTTCAGATGTAGTTTCCGATAGGCATTTCAAAAATAGGTGTCGATAGGCATTTCAGATATAGGTGTCGATAGGCATTTCAGATATAGGTGTCGATAGGCATTTCAGATATAGGTGTCGATAGGCATTTCAGATATAGGTGTCGATAGGCATTTCAGATATAGGTGCCGATAGGCATTTCAGATATAGTTGCCGATTGGCATTTTAAAAATAGGTGCCGATAGGCATTTCAGATATAGAAGCCGATAGGCATTTCAAATATAGGTGCCGATAGGCATTCCAGATAAGGTTGCCGATAGGCATTTCAAATATAGGTGCTGATAGGCATTTCAGATGTATTTTCCGATAGGCATTTCAAAAATAGGTGTCGATAGGCATTTCAGATATAGGTGTCGATAGGCATTTCAGATATAGGTGTCGATAGGCATTTCAGATATAGGTGTCGATAGGCATTTCAGATATAGGTGTCGATAGGCATTTCAGATATAGGTGTCGATAGGCATTTCAGATATAGGTGTCGATAGGCATTTCAGATATAGGTGCCGATAGGCATTTCAGATATAGTTGCCGATTGGCATTTTAAAAATAGGTGCCGATAGGCATTTCAGATATAGAAGCCGATAGGCATTTCAAATATAGGTGCCGATAGGTATTCCAGATATGGTTGCCGATAGGCATTTCAAATATAGGTGCTGATAGGCATTTCAGATGTAGTTTCCGATAGGCATTTTAAAAATAGGTGTCGATAGGCATTTCAGATATAGGTGTCGATAGGCATTTCAGATATAGGTGTCGATAGGCATTTCAGATATAGGTGTCGATGGGCATTTCAGATATAGGTGTCGAAAGGCATTTCAGATATAGGTGCCGATAGGCATTTCAGATATAGTTGCCGATTGGCATTTTAAAAATAGGTGCCGATAGGCATTTCAGATATAGAAGCCGATAGGCATTTCAAATATAGGTGCCGATGGGCATTCCAGATATGGTTGCCGATAGGCATTTTAAATATAGGTGCTGATAGGCATTTCAGATGTAGTTTCCGATAGGCATTTCAAAAATAGGTGTCGATAGGCATTTCAGATATAGGTGTCGATAGGCATTTCAGATATAGGTGTCGATAGGCATTTCAGATATAGGTGTCGATAGGCATTTCAGATATAGGTGTCGATAGGCATTTCAGATATAGGTGTCGATAGGCATTTCAGATATAGGTGTCGATAGGCATTTCAGATATAGGTGTCGATAGGCATTTCAGATATAGGTGTCGATAGGCATTTCAGATATAGGTGTCGATAGGCATTTCAGATATAGGCGCCGATAGGCATTTCAGATATAGTTGCCGATTGGCATTTTAAAAATAGGTGCCGATAGGCATTTCAGATATAGAAGCCGATAGGCATTTCAAATATAGGTGCCGATAGGCATTCCAGATAAGGTTGCCGATAGGCATTTCAAATATAGGTGCTGATAGGCATTTCAGATGTATTTTCCGATAGGCATTTCAAAAATAGGTGTCGATAGGCATTTCAGATATAGGTGTCGATAGGCATTTCAGATATAGGTGTCGATAGGCATTTCAGATATAGGTGTCGATAGGCATTTCAGATATAGGTGTCGATAGGCATTTCAGATATAGGTGTCGATAGGCATTTCAGATATAGGTGTCGATAGGCATTTCAGATATAGGTGTCGATAGGCATTTCAGATATAGGTGTGGATAGGCATTTCAGATATAGGTGTCGATAGGCATTTCAGATATAGGTGTCGATAGGCATTTCAGATATAGGTGTCGATAGGCATTTCAGATATAGGTGCCGATAGGCATTTCAGATATAGTTGCCGATTGGCACTTTAAAAATAGGTGCCGATAGGCATTTCAGATATAGAAGCCGATAGGCATTTTAAATATAGGTGCCGATAGGCATTCCAGATATGGTTGCCGATAGGCATTTCAAATATAGGTGCTGATAGGCATTTCAGATGTAGTTTCTGATAGGCATTTCAAAAATAGGTGTCGATAGGCATTTCAGATATAGGTGTCGATAGGCATTTCAGATATAGGTGTCGATAGGCATTTCAGATATAGGTGTCGATGGGCATTTCAGATATAGGTGTCGAAAGGCATTTCAGATATAGGTGCCGATAGGCATTTCAGATATAGTTGCCGATTGGCATTTTAAAAATAGGTGCCGATAGGCATTTCAGATATAGAAGCCGATAGGCATTTCAAATATAGGTGCCGATGGGCATTCCAGATATGGTTGCCGATAGGCATTTTAAATATAGGTGCTGATAGGCATTTCAGATGTAGTTTCCGATAGGCATTTCAAAAATAGGTGTCGATAGGCATTTCAGATATAGGTGTCGATAGGCATTTCAGATATAGGTGTCGATAGGCATTTCAGATATAGGTGTCGATAGGCATTTCAGATATAGGTGTCGATAGGCATTTCAGATATAGGTGTCGATAGGCATTTCAGATATAGGTGTCGATAGGCATTTCAGATATAGGTGTCGATAGGCATTTCAGATATAGGTGTCGATAGGCATTTCAGATATAGGTGTCGATAGGCATTTCAGATATAGGCGCCGATAGGCATTTCAGATATAGTTGCCGATTGGCATTTTAAAAATAGGTGCCGATAGGCATTTCAGATATAGAAGCCGATAGGCATTTCAAATATAGGTGCCGATAGGCATTCCAGATACGGTTGCCGATAGGCATTTCAAATATAGGTGCTGATGGGCATTTCAGATGTAGTTTCCGATAGGCATTTCAAAAATAGGGGTCGATAGGCATTTCAGATATAGGTGTCGATAGGCATTTCAGATATAGGTGTCGATAGGCATTTCAGATATAGGTGTCGATAGGCATTTCAGATATAGGTGCGGATAGGCATTTCAGATATAGTTGCCGATTGGCATTTTAAAAATAGATGCCGATAGGCATTTCAGATATAGAAGCCGATAGGCATTTCAAATATAGGTGCCGATAGGCATTCCAGATATGGTTGCCGATAGGCATTTCAAATATAGGTGCTGATAGGCATTTCAGAAGTAGTTTCCGATAGGCATTTCAAAAATAGGTGTCGATAGGCATTTCAGATATAGGTGTCGATAGGTATTTCAGATATAGGTGTCGATAGGCATTTCAGATATAGGTGTCGATAGGCATTTCAGATATAGGTGTCGATAGGCATTTCAGATATAGGTGTCGATAGGCATTTCAGATATAGGTGTCGATAGGCATTTCAGATATAGGTGTCGATAGGCATTTCAGATATAGGTGCCGATAGGCATTTCAGATATAGTTGCCGATTGGCATTTTAAAAATAGGTGCCGATAGGCATTTCAGATATAGAAGCCGATAGGCATTTCAAATATAGGTGCCGATAGGCATTCCAGATATGGTTGCCGATAGGCATTTCAAATATAGGTGCTGATAGGCATTTCAGATGTAGTTTCCGATAGGCATTTCAAAAATAGGTGTCGATAGGCATTTCAGATATAGGTGTCGATAGGCATTTCAGATATAGGTGTCGATAGGCATTTCAGATATAGGTGTCGATAGGCATTTCAGATATAGGTGTCGATAGGCATTTCAGATATAGGTGTCGATAGGCATTTCAGATATAGGTGTCGATAGGCATTTCAGATATAGGTGTCGATAGGCATTTCAGATATAGGTGCCGATAGGCATTTCAGATATAGTTGCCGATTGGCATTTTAAAAATAGGTGCCGATAGGCATTTCAGATATAGAAGCCGATAGGCATTTCAAATATAGGTGCCGATAGGCATTCCAGATAAGGTTGCCGATAGGCATTTCAAATATAGGTGCTGATAGGCATTTCAGATGTATTTTCCGATAGGCATTTCAAAAATAGGTGTCGATAGGCATTTCAGATATAGGTGTCGATAGGCATTTCAGATATAGGTGTCGATAGGCATTTCAGATATAGGTGTCGATAGGCATTTCAGATATAGGTGTCGATAGGCATTTCAGATATAGGTGTCGATAGGCATTTCAGATATAGGTGTCGATAGGCATTTCAGATATAGGTGCCGATAGGCATTTCAGATATAGTTGCCGATTGGCATTTTAAAAATAGGTGCCGATAGGCATTTCAGATATAGAAGCCGATAGGCATTTCAAATATAGGTGCCGATAGGTATTCCAGATATGGTTGCCGATAGGCATTTCAAATATAGGTGCTGATAGGCATTTCAGATGTAGTTTCCGATAGGCATTTTAAAAATAGGTGTCAATAGGCATTTCAGATATAGGTGTCGATAGGCATTTCAGATATAGGTGTCGATAGGCATTTCAGATATAGGTGTCGATAGGCATTTCAGATATAGGTGTCGAAAGGCATTTCAGATATAGGTGTCGATAGGCATTTCAGATATAGGTGTCGATAGGCATTTCAGATATAGGTGTCGATAGGCATTTCAGATATAGGTGTGGATAGGCATTTCAGATATAGGTGTCGATAGGCATTTCAGATATAGGTGTCGATAGGCATTTCAGATATAGGTGTCGATAGGCATTTCAGATATAGGTGCCGATAGGCATTTCAGATATAGTTGCCGATTGGCACTTTAAAAATAGGTGCCGATAGGCATTTCAGATATAGAAGCCGATAGGCATTTTAAATATAGGTGCCGATAGGCATTCCAGATATGGTTGCCGATAGGCATTTCAAATATAGGTGCTGATAGGCATTTCAGATGTAGTTTCTGATAGGCATTTCAAAAATAGGTGTCGATAGGCATTTCAGATATAGGTGTCGATAGGCATTTCAGATATAGGTGTCGATAGGCATTTCAGATATAGGTGTCGATAGGCATTTCAGATATAGGTGTCGATAGGCATTTCAGATATAGGCGCCGATAGGCATTTCAGATATAGTTGCCGATTGGCATTTTAAAAATAGGTGCACCTATATTTGAAATGCCTATCGGCTTCTATATCTGAAATGCCTATCGGCACCTATTTTTAAAATGCCAATCGGCAACTAAATCTGAAATGCCTATCGGCACCTATATCTGAAATGCCTATCGACAGCTATATCTGAAATGCCTATCGACACCTATATCTGAAATGCCTATCGACACCTATATCTGAAATGCCTATCGACACCTATATCTGAAATGCCTATCGACACCTATATCTGAAATGCCTATCGACACCTATATCTGAAATGCCTATCGACACCTATATCTGAAATGCCTATCGACACCTATTTTTGAAATGCCTATCAGAAACTACATCTGAAATGCCTATCAGCACCTATATTTGAAATGCCTATCGGCAACCATATCTGGAATGCCTATCGGCACCTATATTTAAAATGCCTATCGGCTTCTATATCTGAAATGCCTATCGGCACCTATTTTTAAAGTGCCAATCGGCAACTATATCTGAAATGCCTATCGGCACCTATATCTGAAATGCCTATCGACACCTATATCTGAAATGCCTATCGACACCTATATCTGAAATGCCTATCGACACCTATATCTGAAATGCCTATCCACACCTATATCTGAAATGCCTATCGACACCTATATCTGAAATGCCTATCGACACCTATATCTGAAATGCCTATCGACACCTATATCTGAAATGCCTTTCGACGCCTATATCTGAAATGCCTATCGACACCTATATCTGAAATGCCTATCGACACCTATATCTGAAATGCCTATCGACACCTATATCTGAAATGCCTATTGACACCTATTTTTAAAATGCCTATCGGAAACTACATCTGAAATGCCTATCAGCACCTATATTTGAAATGCCTATCGGCAACCATATCTGGAATACCTATCGGCACCTATATTTGAAATGCCTATCGGCTTCTATATCTGAAATGCTTATCGGCACCTATTTTTAAAATGCCAATCGGCAACTATATCTGAAATGCCTATCGGCACCTATATCTGAAATGCCTATCGACACCTATATCTGAAATGCCTATCGACACCTATATCTGAAATGCCTATCGACACCTATATCTGAAATGCCTATCGACACCTATATCTGAAATGCCTATCGACACCTATATCTGAAATGCCTATCGACACCTATATCTGAAATGCCTATCGACACCTATTTTTGAAATGCCTATCGGAAAATACATCTGAAATGCCTATCAGCACCTATATTTGAAATGCCTATCGGCAACCTTATCTGGAATGCCTATCGGCACCTATATTTGAAATGCCTATCGGCTTCTATATCTGAAATGCCTATCGGCACCTATTTTTAAAATGCCAATCGGCAACTATATCTGAAATGCCTATCGGCACCTATATCTGAAATGCCTATCGACACCTATATCTGAAATGCCTATCGACACCTATATCTGAAATGCCTATCGACACCTATATCTGAAATGCCTATCGACACCTATATCTGAAATGCCTATCGACACCTATATCTGAAATGCCTATCGACACCTATATCTGAAATGCCTATCGACACCTATTTTTGAAATGCCTATCGGAAACTACATCTGAAATGCCTATCAGCACCTATATTTGAAATGCCTATCGGCAACCATATCTGGAATGCCTATCGGCACCTATATTTGAAATGCCTATCGGCTTCTATATCTGAAATGCCTATCGGCACCTATTTTTAAAATGCCAATCGGCAACTATATCTGAAATGCCTATCGGCACCTATATCTGAAATGCCTATCGACACCTATATCTGAAATGCCTATCGACACCTATATCTGAAATGCCTATCGACACCTATATCTGAAATGCCTATCGACACCTATATCTGAAATGCCTATCGACACCTATATCTGAAATGCCTATCGACACCTATATCTGAAATACCTATCGACACCTATATCTGAAATGCCTATCGACACCTATTTTTGAAATGCCTATCGGAAACTACTTCTGAAATGCCTATCAGCACCTATATTTGAAATGCCTATCGGCAACCATATCTGGAATGCCTATCGGCACCTATATTTGAAATGCCTATCGGCTTCTATATCTGAAATGCCTATCGGCATCTATTTTTAAAATGCCAATCGGCAACTATATCTGAAATGCCTATCCGCACCTATATCTGAAATGCCTATCGACACCTATATCTGAAATGCCTATCGACACCTATATCTGAAATGCCTATCGACACCTATATCTGAAATGCCTATCGACCCCTATTTTTGAAATGCCTATCGGAAACTACATCTGAAATGCCCATCAGCACCTATATTTGAAATGCCTATCGGCAACCGTATCTGGAATGCCTATCGGCACCTATATTTGAAATGCCTATCGGCTTCTATATCTGAAATGCCTATCGGCACCTATTTTTAAAATGCCAATCGGCAACTATATCTGAAATGCCTATCGGCGCCTATATCTGAAATGCCTATCGACACCTATATCTGAAATGCCTATCGACACCTATATCTGAAATGCCTATCGACACCTATATCTGAAATGCCTATCGACACCTATATCTGAAATGCCTATCGACACCTATATCTGAAATGCCTATCGACACCTATATCTGAAATGCCTATCGACACCTATATCTGAAATGCCTATCGACACCTATATCTGAAATGCCTATCGACACCTATATCTGAAATGCCTATCGACACCTATTTTTAAAATGCCTATCGGAAACTACATCTGAAATGCCTATCAGCACCTATATTTAAAATGCCTATCGGCAACCATATCTGGAATGCCCATCGGCACCTATATTTGAAATGCCTATCGGCTTCTATATCTGAAATGCCTATCGGCACCTATTTTTAAAATGCCAATCGGCAACTATATCTGAAATGCCTATCGGCACCTATATCTGAAATGCCTTTCGACACCTATATCTGAAATGCCCATCGACACCTATATCTGAAATGCCTATCGACACCTATATCTGAAATGCCTATCGACACCTATATCTGAAATGCCTATCGACACCTATTTTTGAAATGCCTATCAGAAACTACATCTGAAATGCCTATCAGCACCTATATTTGAAATGCCTATCGGCAACCATATCTGGAATGCCTATCGGCACCTATATTTAAAATGCCTATCGGCTTCTATATCTGAAATGCCTATCGGCACCTATTTTTAAAGTGCCAATCGGCAACTATATCTGAAATGCCTATCGGCACCTATATCTGAAATGCCTATCGACACCTATATCTGAAATGCCTATCGACACCTATATCTGAAATGCCTATCGACACCTATATCTGAAATGCCTATCCACACCTATATCTGAAATGCCTATCGACACCTATATCTGAAATGCCTATCGACACCTATATCTGAAATGCCTATCGACACCTATATCTGAAATGCCTATCGACACCTATATCTGAAATGCCTATCGACACCTATATCTGAAATGCCTATCGACACCTATATCTGAAATGCCTATCGACACCTATATCTGAAATGCCTATTGACACCTATTTTTAAAATGCCTATCGGAAACTACATCTGAAATGCCTATCAGCACCTATATTTGAAATGCCTATCGGCAACCATATCTGGAATACCTATCGGCACCTATATTTGAAATGCCTATCGGCTTCTATATCTGAAATGCCTATCGGCACCTATTTTTAAAATGCCAATCGGCAACTATATCTGAAATGCCTATCGGCACCTATATCTGAAATGCCTATCGACACCTATATCTGAAATGCCTATCGACACCTATATCTGAAATGCCTATCGACACCTATATCTGAAATGCCTATCGACACCTATATCTGAAATGCCTATCGACACCTATATCTGAAATGCCTATCGACACCTATATCTGAAATGCCTATCGACACCTATTTTTGAAATGCCTATCGGAAAATACATCTGAAATGCCTATCAGCACCTATATTTGAAATGCCTATCGGCAACCTTATCTGGAATGCCTATCGGCACCTATATTTGAAATGCCTATCGGCTTCTATATCTGAAATGCCTATCGGCACCTATTTTTAAAATGCCAATCGGCAACTATATCTGAAATGCCTATCGGCACCTATATCTGAAATGCCTATCGACACCTATATCTGAAATGCCTATCGACACCTATATCTGAAATGCCTATCGACACCTATATCTGAAATGCCTATCGACACCTATATCTGAAATGCCTATCGACACCTATTTTTGAAATGCCTATCGGAAACTACATCTGAAATGCCTATCAGCACCTATATTTGAAATGCCTATCGGCAACCATATCTGGAATGCCTATCGGCACCTATATTTGAAATGCCTATCGGCTTCTATATCTGAAATGCCTATCGGCACCTATTTTTAAAATGCCAATCGGCAACTATATCTGAAATGCCTATCGGCACCTATATCTGAAATGCCTATCGACACCTATATCTGAAATGCCTATCGACACCTATATCTGAAATGCCTATCGACACCTATATCTGAAATGCCTATCGACACCTATATCTGAAATGCCTATCGACACCTATATCTAAAATGCCTATCGACACCTATATCTGAAATACCTATCGACACCTATATCTGAAATGCCTATCGACACCTATTTTTGAAATGCCTATCGGAAACTACATCTGAAATGCCTATCAGCACCTATATTTGAAATGCCTATCGGCAACCATATCTGGAATGCCTATCGGCACCTATATTTGAAATGCCTATCGGCTTCTATATCTGAAATGCCTATCGGCATCTATTTTTAAAATGCCTATCGACACCTATATCTGAAATGCCTATCGACACCTATATCTGAAATGCCTATCGACACCTATATCTGAAATGCCTATCGACACCTATATCTGAAATGCCTATCGACACCTATATCTGAAATGCCTATCGACACCTATTTTTGAAATGCCTATCGGAAAATACATCTGAAATGCCTATCAGCACCTATATTTGAAATGCCTATCGGCAACCTTATCTGGAATGCCTATCGGCACCTATATTTGAAATGCCTATCGGCTTCTATATCTGAAATGCCTATCGGCACCTATTTTTAAAATGCCAATCGGCAACTATATCTGAAATGCCTATCGGCACCTATATCTGAAATGCCTATCGACACCTATATCTGAAATGCCTATCGACACCTATATCTGAAATGCCTATCGACACCTATATCTGAAATGCCTATCGACACCTATATCTGAAATGCCTATCGACACCTATATCTGAAATGCCTATCGACACCTATATCTGAAATGCCTATCGACACCTATATCTGAAATGCCTATCGACACCTATTTTTGAAATGCCTATCGGAAACTACATCTGAAATGCCTATCAGCACCTATATTTGAAATGCCTATCGGCAACCATATCTGGAATGCCTATCGGCACCTATATTTGAAATGCCTATCGGCTTCTATATCTGAAATGCCTATCGGCACCTATTTTTAAAATGCTAATCGGCAACTAAATCTGAAATGCCTATCGGCACCTATATCTGAAATGCCTATCGACAGCTATATCTGAAATGCCTATCGACACCTATATCTGAAATGCCTATCGACACCTATATCTGAAATGCCTATCGACACCTATATCTGAAATGCCTATCGACACCTATATCTGAAATGCCTATCGACACCTATATCTGAAATGCCTATCGACACCTATATCTGAAATGCCTATCGACACCTATTTTTGAAATGCCTATCAGAAACTACATCTGAAATGCCTATCAGCACCTATATTTGAAATGCCTATCGGCAACCATATCTGGAATGCCTATCGGCACCTATATTTAAAATGCCTATCGGCTTCTATATCTGAAATGCCTATCGGCACCTATTTTTAAAGTGCCAATCGGCAACTATATCTGAAATGCCTATCGGCACCTATATCTGAAATGCCTATCGACACCTATATCTGAAATGCCTATCGACACCTATATCTGAAATGCCTATCGACACCTATATCTGAAATGCCTATCCACACCTATATCTGAAATGCCTATCGACACCTATATCTGAAATGCCTATCGACACCTATATCTGAAATGCCTATCGACACCTATATCTGAAATGCCTTTCGACACCTATATCTGAAATGCCTATCGACACCTATATCTGAAATGCCTATCGACACCTATATCTGAAATGCCTATCGACACCTATATCTGAAATGCCTATTGACACCTATTTTTAAAATGCCTATCGGAAACTACATCTGAAATGCCTATCAGCACCTATATTTGAAATGCCTATCGGCAACCATATCTGGAATACCTATCGGCACCTATATTTGAAATGCCTATCGGCTTCTATATCTGAAATGCCTATCGGCACCTATTTTTAAAATGCCAATCGGCAACTATATCTGAAATGCCTATCGGCACCTATATCTGAAATGCCTATCGACACCTATATCTGAAATGCCTATCGACACCTATATCTGAAATGCCTATCGACACCTATATCTGAAATGCCTATCGACACCTATATCTGAAATGCCTATCGACACCTATATCTGAAATGCCTATCGACACCTATATCTGAAATGCCTATCGACACCTATTTTTGAAATGCCTATCGGAAAATACATCTGAAATGCCTATCAGCACCTATATTTGAAATGCCTATCGGCAACCTTATCTGGAATGCCTATCGGCACCTATATTTGAAATGCCTATCGGCTTCTATATCTGAAATGCCTATCGGCACCTATTTTTAAAATGCCAATCGGCAACTATATCTGAAATGCCTATCGGCACCTATATCTGAAATGCCTATCGACACCTATATCTGAAATGCCTATCGACACCTATATCTGAAATGCCTATCGACACCTATTTTTGAAATGCCTATCGGAAACTACATCTGAAATGCCTATCAGCACCTATATTTGAAATGCCTATCGGCAACCATATCTGGAATGCCTATCGGCACCTATATTTGAAATGCCTATCGGCTTCTATATCTGAAATGCCTATCGGCACCTATTTTTAAAATGCCAATCGGCAACTATATCTGAAATGCCTATCGGCGCCTATATCTGAAATGCCTATCGACCCCTATTTTTGAAATGCCTATCGGAAACTACATCTGAAATGCCCATCAGCACCTATATTTGAAATGCCTATCGGCAACCGTATCTGGAATGCCTATCGGCACCTATATTTGAAATGCCTATCGGCTTCTATATCTGAAATGCCTATCGGCACCTATTTTTAAAATGCCAATCGGCAACTATATCTGAAATGCCTATCGGCGCCTATATCTGAAATGCCTATCGACACCTATATCTGAAATGCCTATCGACACCTATATCTGAAATGCCTATCGACACCTATATCTGAAATGCCTATCGACACCTATATCTGAAATGCCTATCGACACCTATATCTGAAATGCCTATCGACACCTATATCTGAAATGCCTATCGACACCTATATCTGAAATGCCTATCGACACCTATATCTGAAATGCCTATCGACACCTATATCTGAAATGCCTATCGACACCTATTTTTGAAATGCCTATCGGAAACTACATCTGAAATGCCTATCAGCACCTATATTTGAAATGCCTATCGGCAACCATATCTGGAATGCCTATCGGCACCTATATTTGAAATGCCTATCGGCTTCTATATCTGAAATGCCTATCGGCACCTATTTTTAAAATGCCAATCGGCAACTATATCTGAAATGCCTATCGGCACCTATATCTGAAATGCCTTTCGACACCTATATCTGTAATGCCCATCGACACCTATATCTGAAATGCCTATCGACACCTATATCTGAAATGCCTATCGACACCTATATCTGAAATGCCTATCGACACCTATATCTGAAATGCCTATCGACACCTATATCTGAAATGCCTATCGACACCTATATCTGAAATGCCTATCGACACCTATATCTGAAATGCCTATCGGCACCTATTTTTGAAATGCCTATCGGAAACTACATCTGAAATGCCTATCAGCACCTATATTTGAAATGCCTTTCGGCAACCATATCTGGAATGCCTATCGGCACCTATATTTGAAATGCCTATCGGCTTCTATATCTGGAATGCCTATCGGCACCAATTTTTAAAATGCCAATCGGCAACTATATCTGAAATGCCTATCGGCACCTATATCTGAAATGCCTATCGACACCTATATCTGAAATGCCTATCGGCACCTATATCTGAAATGCCTATCGACACCTATATCTGAAATGCCTATCGACACCTATATCTGAAATGCCTATCGACACCTATATCTGAAATGCCTATCGACACCTATATCTGAAATGCCTATCGACACCTATATCTGAAATGCCTATCGACACCTATTTTTGAAATGCCTATCGGAAACTACATCTGAAATGCCTATCAGCACTTATATTTGAAATGCCTATCGGCAACCATATCTGAAATGCCTATCGGCACCTATATTTGAAATGCCTATCGTCTTCTATATCTGAAATGCCTATCGGCACCTATTTTTAAAATGCCAATCGGCAACAATATCTGAAATGCCTATCGGCACCTATATCTGAAATGCCTATCGACACCTATATCTGAAATGCCTATCGACACCAATATCTGAAAATGCCTATCGACACCTATATCTGAAATGCCTATCGATACCTATATCTGAAATGCCTATCGACACCTTTATCTGAAATGCCTATCGACACCTATATCTGAAATGCCTATCGACACCTATATCTGAAATGCCTATCGACACCTATATCTGAAATGCCTATCGGCACCTATATCTGAAATGCCTATCGACACCTATATCTGAAATGCCTATCGACACCTATATCTGAAATGCCTATCGACACCTATATCTGAAATGCCTATCGACACCTATATCTGAAA
The DNA here is from genome assembly GCA_034508555.1 of Venustoraphidia nigricollis. NCBI lineage: Eukaryota > Metazoa > Arthropoda > Insecta > Raphidioptera > Raphidiidae > Venustoraphidia > Venustoraphidia nigricollis. Next base: position 22,454 of record JAVRKA010000779.1, on the reverse strand, counting down.
TGCCTATCGACACCTATATCTGAAATGCCTATCGACACCTATATCTGAAATGCCTATCGACACCTATTTTTGAAATGCCTATCGGAAAATACATCTGAAATGCCTATCAGCACCTATATTTGAAATGCCTATCGGCAACCTTATCTGGAATGCCTATCGGCACCTATATTTGAAATGCCTATCGGCTTCTATATCTGAAATGCCTATCGGCACCTATTTTTAAAATGCCAATCGGCAACTATATCTGAAATGCCTATCGGCACCTATATCTGAAATGCCTATCGACACCTGTATCTGAAATGCCTATCGACACCTATATCTGAAATGCCTATCGACACCTATATCTGAAATGCCTATCGACACCTATATCTGAAATGCCTATCGACACCTATATCTGAAATGCCTATCGACACCTATATCTGAAATGCCTATCGACACCTATATCTGAAATGCCTATCGACACCTATTTTTGAAATGCCTATCGGAAACTACATCTGAAATGCCTATCAGCACCTATATTTGAAATGCCTATCGGCAACCATATCTGGAATGCCTATCGGCACCTATATTTGAAATGCCTATCGGCTTCTATATCTGAAATGCCTATCGGCACCTATTTTTAAAATGCCAATCGGCAACTATATCTGAAATGCCTATCGGCACCTATATCTGAAATGCCTATCGACACCTATATCTGAAATGCCTATCGACACCTATATCTGAAATGCCTATCGACACCTATATCTGAAATGCCTATCGACACCTATATCTGAAATGCCTATCGACACCTATATCTGAAATGCCTATCGGCACCTATATCTGAAATGCCTATCGGCACCTATATCTGAAATGCCTATCGACACCTATATCTGAAATGCCTATCGACACCTATATCTGAAATGCCTATCGACACCTATATCTGAAATGCCTATCGACACCTATATCTGAAATGCCTTTCGACACCTATATCTGAAATGCCTATCGACACCTATATCTGAAATGCCTATCGACACCTATTTTTGAAATGCCTATCGGAAACTACATCTGAAATGCCTATCAGCACCTATATTTGAAATGCCTATCGGCAACCATATCTGGAATGCCTATCGGCACCTATATTTGAAATGCCTATCGGCTTCTATATCTGAAATGCCTATCGGCACCTATTTTTAAAATGCCAATCGGCAACTAAATCTGAAATGCCTATCGGCACCTATATCTGAAATGCCTATCGACAGCTATATCTGAAATGCCTATCGACACCTATATCTGAAATGCCTATCGACACCTATATCTGAAATGCCTATCGACACCTATATCTGAAATGCCTATCGACACCTATATCTGAAATGCCTATCGACACCTATATCTGAAATGCCTATCGACACCTATATCTGAAATGCCTATCGACACCTATTTTTGAAATGCCTATCAGAAACTACATCTGAAATGCCTATCAGCACCTATATTTGAAATGCCTATCGGCAACCATATCTGGAATGCCTATCGGCACCTATATTTAAAATGCCTATCGGCTTCTATATCTGAAATGCCTATCGGCACCTATTTTTAAAGTGCCAATCGGCAACTATATCTGAAATGCCTATCGGCACCTATATCTGAAATGCCTATCGACACCTATATCTGAAATGCCTATCGACACCTATATCTGAAATGCCTATCGACACCTATATCTGAAATGCCTATCCACACCTATATCTGAAATGCCTATCGACACCTATATCTGAAATGCCTATCGACACCTATATCTGAAATGCCTTTCGACACCTATATCTGAAATGCCTATCGACACCTATATCTGAAATGCCTATCGACACCTATATCTGAAATGCCTATCGACACCTATATCTGAAATGCCTATTGACACCTATTTTTAAAATGCCTATCGGAAACTACATCTGAAATGCCTATCAGCACCTATATTTGAAATGCCTATCGGCAACCATATCTGGAATACCTATCGGCACCTATATTTGAAATGCCTATCGGCTTCTATATCTGAAATGTCTATCGGCACCTATTTTTAAAATGCCAATCGGCAACTATATCTGAAATGCCTATCGGCACCTATATCTGAAATGCCTATCGACACCTATATCTGAAATGCCTATCGACACCTATATCTGAAATGCCTATCGACACCTATATCTGAAATGCCTATCGACACCTATATCTGAAATGCCTATCGACACCTATATCTGAAATGCCTATCGACACCTATATCTGAAATGCCTATCGACACCTATATCTGAAATGCCTATCGACACCTATATCTGAAATGCCTATCGACACCTATTTTTGAAATGCCTATCGGAAACTACATCTGAAATGCCTATCAGCACCTATATTTGAAATGCCTATCGGCAACCATATCTGGAATGCCTATCGGCACCTATATTTGAAATGCCTATCGGCTTCTATATCTGAAATGCCTATCGGCAACTATTTTTAAAATGCCAATCGGCAACTAAATCTGAAATGCCTATCGGCACCTATATCTGAAATGCCTATCGACAGCTATATCTGAAATGCCTATCGACACCTATATCTGAAATGCCTATCGACACCTATATCTGAAATGCCTATCGACACCTATATCTGAAATGCCTTTCGACACCTATATCTGAAATGCCTATCGACACCTATATCTGAAATGCCTATCGACACCTATATCTGAAATGCCTATCGACACCTATATCTGAAATGCCTATTGACACCTATTTTTAAAATGCCTATCGGAAACTACATCTGAAATGCCTATCAGGACCTATATTTGAAATGCCTATCGGCAACCATATCTGGAATACCTATCGGCACCTATATTTGAAATGCCTATCGGCTTCTATATCTGAAATGTCTATCGGCACCTATTTTTAAAATGCCAATCGGCAACTATATCTGAAATGCCTATCGGCACCTATATCTGAAATGCCTATCGACACCTATATCTGAAATGCCTATCGACACCTATATCTGAAATGCCTATCGACACCTATATCTGAAATGCCTATCGACACCTATATCTGAAATGCCTATCGACACCTATATCTGAAATGCCTATCGACACCTATATCTGAAATGCCTATCGACACCTATTTTTGAAATGCCTATCGGAAAATACATCTGAAATGCCTATCAGCACCTATATTTGAAATGCCTATCGGCAACCTTATCTGGAATGCCTATCGGCACCTATATTTGAAATGCCTATCGGCTTCTATATCTGAAATGCCTATCGGCACCTATTTTTAAAATGCCAATCGGCAAATATATCTGAAATGCCTATCGGCACCTATATCTGAAATGCCTATCGACACCTATATCTGAAATGCCTATCGACACCTATATCTGAAATGCCTATCGACACCTATATCTGAAATGCCTATCGACACCTATATCTGAAATGCCTATCGACACCTATATCTGAAATGCCTATCGACACCTATATCTGAAATGCCTATCGACACCTATATCTGAAATGCCTATCGACACCTATTTTTGAAATGCCTATCGGAAACTACATCTGAAATGCCTATCAGCACCTATATTTGAAATGCCTATCGGCAACCATATCTGGAATGCCTATCGGCACCTATATTTGAAATGCCTATCGGCTTCTATATCTGAAATGCCTATCGGCACCTATTTTTAAAATGCCAATCGGCAACTATATCTGAAATGCCTATCGGCACCTATATCTGAAATGCCTATCGACACCTATATCTGAAATGCCTATCGACACCTATATCTGAAATGCCTATCGACACCTATATCTGAAATGCCTATCGACACCTATATCTGAAATGCCTATCGACACCTATATCTGAAATGCCTATCGACACCTATATCTGAAATACCTATCGACACCTATATCTGAAATGCCTATCGACACCTATTTTTGAAATGCCTATCGGAAACTACATCTGAAATGCCTATCAGCACCTATATTTGAAATGCCTATCGGCAACCATATCTGGAATGCCTATCGGCACCTATATCTGAAATGCCTATCGACACCTATATCTGAAATGCCTATCGACACCTATTTTTGAAATGCCTATCGGAAACTACATCTGAAATGCCTATCAGCACCTATATTTGAAATGCCTATCGGCAACCATATCTGGAATGCCTATCGGCACCTATATTTGAAATGCCTATCGGCTTCTATATCTGAAATGCCTATCGGCACCTATTTTTAAAATGCCAATCGGCAACTAAATCTGAAATGCCTATCGGCACCTATATCTGAAATGCCTATCGACAGCTATATCTGAAATGCCTATCGACACCTATATCTGAAATGCCTATCGACACCTATATCTGAAATGCCTATCGACACCTATATCTGAAATGCCTATCGACACCTATATCTGAAATGCCTATCGACACCTATATCTGAAATGCCTATCGACACCTATATCTGAAATGCCTATCGACACCTATTTTTGAAATGCCTATCAGAAACTACATCTGAAATGCCTATCAGCACCTATATTTGAAATGCCTATCGGCAACCATATCTGGAATGCCTATCGGCACCTATATTTAAAATGCCTATCGGCTTCTATATCTTGTGGCGTTTTGGCCACTCAATAATTAAATTATTATTAAAAAGAATAATTAGGCTTTCAGAAAAATACAAGAATTTTAATAACACATTGAACATTACAAAAAAATAATACATTAAAATTTTATAAAATATCGTAGTGAATCTACTTCCGGCGCCGCAACAACACTAAAAAAAAATCATTATTAATTTTTTTTTCCAAAGGAATTTTAACAGGCGTCCTTCATTTGGTTTTGTCATTACCTAAGTACTAATTGATTATTACATAAAACAAAAATTAATTTATAAAGCCTGATTTAAATATAACTATTGTAACACAATATGTATTCGATAAAAACATTTATTAAATGCTACAAATACTCCCCCGCAGAAGAAGAGCGCAATAGCGGCTCTTAGCGTTCGTAATACGGCTTTAATTGACTCACGTGGGTGCGGAATTGTCTAGTAGGGTCGTTTATACTTTCAAGAATACACGATGATGGTGTAGTGAATCTCAGAATTCTACGAGGTTCGCTCCACCTAGGAATAAATTTTTGCGAATGCTGACCATCAGCAGGAGCGATCTGATGACGACGTTGCAGAACGGTTTGTCCTTCCTGGAATGGATGTCGTCTTGGATGTTTCAGATCATACAATCGTTTCACCTTTTGATGAGCTTGCTGTATTTTTTCATGGATTTGATGTGGTTGAATTTGTGGATCGGGATCCAAATAGCGATCTATGTGCCATTGTCTATCTAGCGGTTTCGGCAGTTCGCGACCTATAAATATTTTAGCAGGAGACAATTGTGTTACCTCAGATATGTTGCTGTTATGAGAGTAGGTGAAGAAAGGTAGAAACTTGTCCCAATCGCGATGATCATTAGCACACGTGCGAATCATTATCGAGAGAGATGCCTTTAGATCACGCATGGAGCGCTCCACCATATTTGATGTTGGTTGATACGGCGCTGTGAAGACCTGTTTAATGCCCCAAGCTAAGGACATACGATGTAGCAAATCGCTTCTAAAGACGGCAGCGTTATCAGATACTAAAACTTGTGGTGGTCCAAACGTACACCAAAGGTTTACAAGTTTTTTACAGGTTACACTAGCTGTAGCCCGTGCGCACGGTATAGCCTGAATCCATTTGGAAAATGCATCGACGATGACCAAGACGTAACGACTTCCTGTTGAAGAGCGAACCATCGGTCCACAGAAATCGATGTATACCTTTTGGAATGGAGCGGTAGGTATAGACGATGCCATGGGAGCTCCAGCCGGAATATTTGAAGCCTTACACGCCTGACACGAAGAACAACTTCTAACATATTGTCTAACTTCTTGGAATAGGTTTTTCCACCAGAATCTTCGAGCTATAGCCCGATATGTTTTCGTGACGCCCGGATGTTGTGCATCCAGATCATGGAAGTAGTATAGCAGCATATTTCGAACAGGCTGAGGAACAAATACACGTTTGAGGTTGTTCTTACCTACAAGCTTCATCAGTAGACCGTCCTTAATAGCGTAACCTTTGACATCCTCATGACGACGTATTCGCTGTAGGATGAGTTGCGCTTCTTGGTCGGACTCCTGGTGATTCTTTAACGAAATAAAACTGTCAGGTATTTCATGTAATGAATTTAATCTGTTTTCATGTTCAATTCCCTTTTTATTTTCAGAGTTGGATTCTTCATACAGGCGACTGAGCGCGTCAGCTATGCTATTTAAGGGACCTTTTATATGCTGTACTGTAAAATCAAATTTTGAAAGTTTTAACACCCAACGCCCGACTTTACCCAACTGCTTTGGGTGAGTAAGCATCCATGTTAGGGCTTCATTATCTACTTGGAGAATGAAGTGCTTCCCAAGCAAATAATCTTGAAATTTTTCCAAAGCATAAATTATTCCCAGCGCTTCTTTCTCCAGTATAATATATTTCTGTTCTGTGTCGTTCAATTTTCGTGATGCATAACAAATCGGATGTAGTCCGTCCGAAAACTCTTGGAGGAGAACTGCTCCTAATGCCTTGTCCGATGAATCACATCGAACAATAAATGTGCGATCAAAATCAGGAAAGCGAAGAACCGGAGCCGTCGACAGTGCGTCTTTAATCATTTGAATCGCTCTGAGTTGACGTGGTCCCATCTCAAATTTGCTATTTTTTCTTTTCAGCTGATTTAATGGAGCAGCCATTTCGCTAAAATTGTGAATGAAACGACTAAAATATGATGTCATACCTAGGAACGTTTGTAATTGCTTCAGCGTTCTTGGTGTTGATAGATCTTGTATAGCCTGTACTTTATTAGGGTCGATATGACAACCTTGTTCTGACACAATGAAACCGAGGCAGCTAACTCGAGACATGAACAGCTGAATCTTATTCGGGTTAACTGTGAGCCCAATATTCTGAAGCCGACTAAGCACTTCTTCGAGATGTTTCACATGCTCTTCCGGAGATGATGAATAAATAAGGAGGTCGTCAAAATAAGTAGTCATAAACTTATAATGCAAGTCTCCGAATACGTTATTGATGATTCTGTTAAGTGCGGCGGGTGAAACAGCTAACCCAAACGGCAAATATTTATATTGATATGCCCCGAATGTAGTTACGAAGGCTGTAATTGGTTTAGATGATTGGTCCAGCGGTAATTGATGGTAGGCCATATTAAGATCCAGCTTTGAAAATACTTTGCTTCCTTTCAGACATTGGAATACGGAATCGGGTCTTGGTACAGGATATGCATCGTAACAAACACGCTGGTTTACTTTACGGTAGTCCACCACCAAACGTTGTCCTCCGTCCCTCTTCGGTATTAGAAAACATGGACTTGAATATGCCGACATACTTGGTTCAATAATGTCTAACTCAAGTAGCTTTTTTATATGTTCCTTCATCGTTGCAGCTTTTGGTGGTGTTAAGGGAAACGGCGGCTGATTAATAGGCGTCGGATCCTTAAGATGAATTTTATAAGTGAAGTTCTTAACACGACCCAATTCAGTAGTAATTGTGTTGTCAAATTTCTTCAATACTTGTTGTAGACGTTCGTGAAGATCCTTTGACAACGGTAGAGGGTATTCTACCATGGAAGCAAAACTATAGTTTCTGGGATCGGAAGTTTTAATAAAGGGAATCGAAATCCTTGGATTAAAGGTAAATCGCAAACAATTATTTACAAAATCCACACAAGAATGTAATTTACGAAGAGTCTTTACTCCTATAATAAAGTTAGGGGACAAGGATCTGATTACTAAGAAGGATAGTTTCCATGACAGTTTAGTAATTTTAATAGATGTCACTAACTCTTGTTCTGCTATAATCAACTTGCCATCTGGAAGAATTATTGACGTTGACACCTTTCGTAAATATCCAAGACGCATCTTAATAATATTTCTTGCGATTTCTTCATTACAACAATTGATATTCGCTCCTGAATCCAAAAGAGCATAAAATTTTAATTGTCGTACATTTATTTGAATTATGGGTAATTGAAGATCCGTTGAAGGCCATTTCATAAAACTGGCGGCCAAGCGACCCGACAGGGGTCGCGAATTTAATCGTTTTTTGACTGATTAATATTGTTTCTGGATCGTTTCCTACAATCATTGATCATGTGTCCTGGTATCTTGCAATATGCGCATCGTAAGGAGCTAATATCGGAACTCGAATTTGATTTAAGCTCTTCTTCGCGTTTCCTTGCAGCTGCTAACAAAGATTCCATATCATCAATTTGTTTTGCTAAGCTTTGAAATTGTGACATCGAAACCGGCATGGTCGAGTGTTTAAGTTTCAGCAATGTAGACACGTTTGCATGAGTCCAAATATGCAAAACCAATTCTGATTCTGTAATTTTAGCTTCCAGAGCTTGAGCTTTTGACCAAATGTCCTTAATATATTTTTGAAATGGTTCATCGATTGCTTGATATCTTCTAACAAGAGTTTCTTCTAGTTGAATTCTATTAATCGAAGAAACAAAAGACTGAAGAAGTTGCGACTTCAATAACGCCCAGCTTGGATATTCAATTACAGCTTTTGACCACCATAGGCGTAAATCTCCCTGAAGACGCATAATAACGCTTGATAGAAGATTAATTTCATTAACCAATCTCAGATCAGCTAACTCTTGAATTTGTTGTATTAGGCTAACTACTTCTTGAGGATTCTCTCCTGAACATTGCGGAATTTGATTGATTAGACTGGTAATATCCGACTTGACATCTTGATTTTGATTTATAATATGATTTGTTAATTTTTCAGATAGTTTTCGGAGGACGTTAACTTCTTCTAGCATTCCAGATGACAACTGCATTTGAACGGCGATCGCTTTGGACAATGATGATGGCTCCTTGTTAGCCCAGCTAGTTCCTGGACTCTTAGTAATCAGATCCTTGTCCCCTAACTTTATTATAGGAGTAAAGACTCTTCGTAAATTACATTCTTGTGTGGATTTTGTAAATAATTGTTTGCGATTTACCTTTAATCCAAGGATTTCGATTCCCTTTATTAAAACTTCCGATCCCAGAAACTATAGTTTTGCTTCCATGGTAGAATACCCTCTACCGTTGTCAAAGGATCTTCACGAACGTCTACAACAAGTATTGAAGAAATTTGACAACACAATTACTACTGAATTGGGTCGTGTTAAGAACTTCACTTATAAAATTCATCTTAAGGATCCGACGCCTATTAATCAGCCGCCGTTTCCCTTAACACCACCAAAAGCTGCAACGATGAAGGAACATATAAAAAAGCTACTTGAGTTAGACATTATTGAACCAAGTATGTCGGCATATTCAAGTCCATGTTTTCTAATACCGAAGAGGGACGGAGGACAACGTTTGGTGGTGGACTACCGTAAAGTAAACCAGCGTGTTTGTTACGATGCATATCCTGTACCAAGACCCGATTCCGTATTCCAATGTCTGAAAGGAAGCAAAGTATTTTCAAAGCTGGATCTTAATATGGCCTACCATCAATTACCGCTGGACCAATCATCTAAACCAATTACAGCCTTCGTAACTACATTCGGGGCATATCAATATAAATATTTGCCGTTTGGGTTAGCTGTTTCACCCGCCGCACTTAACAGAATCATCAATAACGTATTCGGAGACTTGCATTATAAGTTTATGACTACTTATTTTGACGACCTCCTTATTTATTCATCATCTCCGGAAGAGCATGTGAAACATCTCGAAGAAGTGCTTAGTCGGCTTCAGAATATTGGGCTCACAGTTAACCCGAATAAGATTCAGCTGTTCATGTCTCGAGTTAGCTGCCTCGGTTTCATTGTGTCAGAACAAGGTTGTCATATCGACCCTAATAAAGTACAGGCTATACAAGATCTATCAACACCAAGAACGCTGAAGCAATTACAAACGTTCCTAGGTATGACATCATATTTTAGTCGTTTCATTCACAATTTTAGCGAAATGGCTGCTCCATTAAATCAGCTGAAAAGAAAAAATAGCAAATTTGAGATGGGACCACGTCAACTCAGAGCGATTCAAATGATTAAAGACGCACTGTCGACGGCTCCGGTTCTTCGCTTTCCTGATTTTGATCGCACATTTATTGTTCGATGTGATTCATCGGACAAGGCATTAGGAGCAGTTCTCCTCCAAGAGTTTTCGGACGGACTACATCCGATTTGTTATGCATCACGAAAATTGAACGACACAGAACAGAAATATATTATACTGGAGAAAGAAGCGCTGGGAATAATTTATGCTTTGGAAAAATTTCAAGATTATTTGCTTGGGAAGCACTTCATTCTCCAAGTAGATAATGAAGCCCTAACATGGATGCTTACTCACCCAAAGCAGTTGGGTAAAGTCGGGCGTTGGGTGTTAAAACTTTCAAAATTTGATTTTACAGTACAGCATATAAAAGGTCCCTTAAATAGCATAGCTGACGCGCTCAGTCGCCTGTATGAAGAATCCAACTCTGAAAATAAAAAGGGAATTGAACATGAAAACAGATTAAATTCATTACATGAAATACCTGACAGTTTTATTTCGTTAAAGAATCACCAGGAGTCCGACCAAGAAGCGCAACTCATCCTACAGCGAATACGTCGTCATGAGGATGTCAAAGGTTACGCTATTAAGGACGGTCTACTGATGAAGCTTGTAGGTAAGAACAACCTCAAACGTGTATTTGTTCCTCAGCCTGTTCGAAATATGCTGCTATACTACTTCCATGATCTGGATGCACAACATCCGGGCGTCACGAAAACATATCGGGCTATAGCTCGAAGATTCTGGTGGAAAAACCTATTCCAAGAAGTTAGACAATATGTTAGAAGTTGTTCTTCGTGTCAGGCGTGTAAGGCTTCAAATATTCCGGCTGGAGCTCCCATGGCATCGTCTATACCTACCGCTCCATTCCAAAAGGTATACATCGATTTCTGTGGACCGATGGTTCGCTCTTCAACAGGAAGTCGTTACGTCTTGGTCATCGTCGATGCATTTTCCAAATGGATTCAGGCTATACCGTGCGCACGGGCTACAGCTAGTGTAACCTGTAAAAAACTTGTAAACCTTTGGTGTACGTTTGGACCACCACAAGTTTTAGTATCTGATAACGCTGCCGTCTTTAGAAGCGATTTGCTACATCGTATGTCCTTAGCTTGGGGCATTAAACAGGTCTTCACAGCGCCGTATCAACCAACATCAAATATGGTGGAGCGCTCCATGCGTGATCTAAAGGCATCTCTCTCGATAATGATTCGCACGTGTGCTAATGATCATCGCGATTGGGACAAGTTTCTACCTTTCTTCACCTACTCTCATAACAGCAACATATCTGAGGTAACACAATTGTCTCCTGCTAAAATATTTATAGGTCGCGAACTGCCGAAACCGCTAGATAGACAATGGCACATAGATCGCTATTTGGATCCCGATCCACAAATTCAACCACATCAAATCCATGAAAAAATACAGCAAGCTCATCAAAAGGTGAAACGATTGTATGATCTGAAACATCCAAGACGACATCCATTCCAGGAAGGACAAACCGTTCTGCAACGTCGTCATCAGATCGCTCCTGCTGATGGTCAGCATTCGCAAAAATTTATTCCTAGGTGGAGCGAACCTCGTAGAATTCTGAGATTCACTACACCATCATCGTGTATTCTTGAAAGTATAAACGACCCTACTAGACAATTCCGCACCCACGTGAGTCAATTAAAGCCGTATTACGAACGCTAAGAGCCGCTATTGCGCTCTTCTTCTGCGGGGGAGTATTTGTAGCATTTAATAAATGTTTTTATCGAATACATATTGTGTTACAATAGTTATATTTAAATCAGGCTTTATAAATTAATTTTTGTTTTATGTAATAATCAATTAGTACTTAGGTAATGACAAAACCAAATGAAGGACGCCTGTTAAAATTCCTTTGGAAAAAAAAATTAATAATGATTTTTTTTTAGTGTTGTTGCGGCGCCGGCAGTAGATTCACTACGATATTTTAGAAAATTTTAATGTATTATTTTTTTGTAATGTTCAATGTGTTATTAAAATTCTTGTATTTTTCTGAAAGCCTAATTATTCTTTTTAATAATAATTTAATTATTGAGTGGCCAAAACGCCACAAGATATAGAAGCCGATAGGCATTTTAAATATAGGTGCCGATAGGCATTCCAGATATGGTTGCCGATAGGCATTTCAAATATAGGTGCTGATAGGCATTTCAGATGTAGTTTCTGATAGGCATTTCAAAAATAGGTGTCGATAGGCATTTCAGATATAGGTGTCGATAGGCATTTCAGATATAGGTGTCGATAGGCATTTCAGATATAGGTGTCGATAGGCATTTCAGATATAGGTGTCGATAGGCATTTCAGATATAGGTGTCGATAGGCATTTCAGATATAGGTGTCGATAGGCATTTCAGATATAGCTGTCGATAGGCATTTCAGATATAGGTGCCGATAGGCATTTCAGATTTAGTTGCCGATTGGCATTTTAAAAATAGGTGCCGATAGGCATTTCAGATATAGAAGCCGATAGGCATTTCAAATATAGGTGCCGATAGGCATTCCAGATATGGTTGCCGATAGGCATTTCAAATATAGGTGCTGATAGGCATTTCAGATGTAGTTTCCGATAGGCATTTCAAAAATAGGTGTCGATAGGCATTTCAGATATAGGTGTCGATAGGCATTTCAGATATAGGTGTCGATAGGCATTTCAGATATAGGTGTCGATAGGCATTTCAGATATAGGTGTCGATAGGCATTTCAGATATAGGTGTCGATAGGCATTTCAGATATAGGTGTCGATAGGCATTTCAGATATAGGTGTCGATAGGCATTTCAGATATAGGTGTCGATAGGCATTTCAGATATGGGTGCCGATAGGCATTTCAGATATAGTTGCCGATTGGCATTTTAAAAATAGGTGCCGATAGGCACTTCAGATATAGAAGCCGATAGGCATTTCAAATATAGGTGCCGATAGGCATTCCAGATATGGTTGCCGAGAGGCATTTCAAATATAGGTGCTGATAGGCATTTCAGATGTAGTTTCCGATAGGCATTTCAAAAATAGGTGTCGATAGGCATTTCAGATATAGGTGTCGATAGGCATTTCAGATAAAGGTGTCGATAGGCATTTCAGAGATAGGTGTCGATAGGCATTTCAGATATAGGTGTCGATAGGCATTTCAGATATAGGTGTCGATAGGCATTTCAGATATAGGTGTCGATAGGCATTTCAGATATAGGTGTCGATAGGCATTTCAGATATAGGTGCCGATAGGCATTTCAGATATAGGTGCCGATAGGCATTTCAGATATAGGTGTCGATAGGCATTTCAGATATAGGTGTCGATAGGCATTTCAGATATAGGTGTCGATAGGCATTTCAGATATAGGTGTCGATAGGCATTTCAGATATAGGTGTCGATAGGCATTTCAGATATAGGTGCCGATAGGCATTTCAGATATAGTTGCCGATTGGCATTTTAAAAATAGGTGCCGATAGGCATTTCAGATATGGAAGCCGATAGGCATTTCAAATATAGGTGCCGATAGGCATTCCAGATATGGTTGCCGATAGGCATTTCAAATATAGGTGCTGATAGGCATTTCAGATGTAGTTTCCGATAGGCATTTCAAAAATAGGTGTCGATAGGCATTTCAGATATAGGTGTCGATAGGCATTTCAGATATAGGTGTCGATAGGCATTTCAGATATAGGTGTCGATAGGCATTTCAGATATAGGTGTCGATAGGCATTTCAGATATAGGTGTCGATAGGCATTTCAGATATAGGTGTCGATAGGCATTTCAGATATAGGTGTCGATAGGCATTTCAGATATAGGTGTCGATAGGCATTTCAGATATAGGTGTCGATAGGCATTTCAGATATAGGTGTCGATAGGCATTTCAGATATAGGTGCCGATAGGCATTTCAGATATAGTTGCCGATTGGCATTTAAAAAATAGGTGCCGATAGGCATTTCAGATATAGAAGCCGATAGGCATTTCAAATATAGGTGCCGATAGGTATTCCAGATATGGTTGCCGATAGGCATTTCAAATATAGGTGCTGATAGGCATTTCAGATGTAGTTTCCGATAGGCATTTCAAAAATAGGTGTCAATAGGCATTTCAGATATAGGTGTCGATAGGCATTTCAGATATAGGTGTCGATAGGCATTTCAGATATAGGTGTCGATAGGCATTTCAGATATAGGTGTCGATAGGCATTTCAGATATAGGTGTCGATAGGCATTTCAGATATAGGTGTCGATAGGCATTTCAGATATAGGTGTCGATAGGCATTTCAGATATAGGTGTGGATAGGCATTTCAGATATAGGTGTCGATAGGCATTTCAGATATAGGTGTCGATAGGCATTTCAGATATAGGTGTCGATAGGCATTTCAGATATAGGGGCCGATAGGCATTTCAGATATAGTTGCCGATTGGCACTTTAAAAATAGGTGCCGATAGGCATTTCAGATATAGAAGCCGATAGGCATTTCAAATATAGGTGCCGATAGGCATTCCAGATATGGTTGCCGATAGGCATTTCAAATATAGGTGCTGATAGGCATTTCAGATGTAGTTTCTGATAGGCTTTTCAAATATAGGTGTCGATAGGCATTTCAGATATAGGTGTCGATAGGCATTTCAGATATAGGTGTCGATAGGCATTTCAGATATAGGTGTCGATAGGCATTTCAGATATAGGTGTCGATAGGCATTTCAGATATAGGTGTCGATAGGCATTTCAGATATAGGTGTCGATAGGCATTTCAGATATAGCTGTCGATAGGCATTTCAGATATAGGTGCCGATAGGCATTTCAGATTTAGTTGCCGATTGGCATTTTAAAAATAGTTGCCGATAGGCATTTCAGATATAGAAGCCGATAGGCATTTCAAATATAGGTGCCGATAGGCATTCCAGATATGGTTGCCGATAGGCATTTCAAATATAGGTGCTGATAGGCATTTCAGATGTAGTTTCCGATAGGCATTTCAAAAATAGGTGTCGATAGGCATTTCAGATATAGGTGTCGATAGGCATTTCAGATATAGGTGTCGATAGGCATTTCAGATATAGGTGTCGATAGGCATTTCAGATATAGGTGTCGATAGGCATTTCAGATATAGGTGTCGATAGGCATTTCAGATATAGGTGTCGATAGGCATTTCAGATATAGGTGTCGATAGGCATTTCAGATATAGGTGTCGATAGGCATTTCAGATATAGGTGCCGATAGGCATTTCAGATATAGTTGCCGATTGGCATTTTAAAAATAGGTGCCGATAGGCACTTCAGATATAGAAGCCGATAGGCATTTCAAATATAGGTGCCGATAGGCATTCCAGATATGTTTGCCGATAGGCATTTCAAATATAGGTGCTGATAGGCATTTCAGATGTAGTTTCCGATAGGCATTTCAAAAATAGGTGTCGATAGGCATTTCAGATATAGGTGTCGATAGGCATTTCAGATAAAGGTGTCGATAGGCATTTCAGATATAGGTGTCGATAGGCATTTCAGATATAGGTGTCGATAGGCATTTCAGATATAGGTGTCGATAGGCATTTCAGATATAGGTGTCGATAGGCATTTCAGATATAGGTGTCGATAGGCATTTCAGATATAGGTGCCGATAGGCATTTCAGATATAGTTGCCGATTGGCATTTTAAAAATAGGTGCCGATAGGCATTTCAGATATAGAAGCCGATAGGCATTTCAAATATAGGTGCCGATAGGCATTCCAGATATGGTTGCCGATAGGCATTTCAAATATAGGTGCTGATAGGCATTTCAGATGTAGTTTCCGATAGGCATTTCAAAAATAGGTGTCGATAGGCATTTCAGATATAGGTGTCGATAGGCATTTCAGATATAGGTGTCGATAGGCATTTCAGATATAGGTGTCGATAGGCATTTCAGATATAGGTATCGATAGGCATTTCAGATATAGGTGTCGATAGGCATTTCAGATATAGGTGTCGATAGGCATTTCAGATATAGGTGTCGATAGGCATTTCAGATATAGTTGCCGATTGGCATTTTAAAAATAGGTGCCTAATGGCATTTAAAAATAGGTGCCGATAGGCATTTCAGATATAGAAGCCGATAGGCATTTCAAAAATAGGTGCCGATAGGCATTTCAGATATAGAAGCCGATAGGCATTTCAAATATAGGTGCCGATAGGCATTCCAGATATGGTTGCTGATAGGCATTTCAAATATAGGTGCTGATAGGATTTCAGATGTAGTTTCCGATAGGCATTTCAAAAATAGGTGTCGATAGGCATTTCAGATATAGGTGTCGATAGGCATTTCAGATATAGGTGTCGATAGGCATTTCAGATATAGGTGTCGATAGGCATTTCAGATATAGGTGTCGATAGGCATTTCAGATATAGGTGCCGATAGGCATTTTAGATATTGTTGCCGATTGGCATTTAAAAAATAGGTGCCGATAGGCATTTCAGATATAGTAGCCGATAGGCATTTTAAATATAGGTGCCGATAGGCATTCCAGGTATGGTTGCCGATAGGCATTTCAAATATAGGTGCTGATAGGCATTTCAGATGTAGTTTCCGATAGGCATTTCAAAAATAGGTGTCGATAGGCATTTCAGATATAGGTGTCGATAGGCATTTCAGATATAGGTGTCGATAGGCATTTCAGATATAGGTGTCGATAGGCATTTTAGATATAGGTGTCGATAGGCATTTCAGATATAGGTGTCGATAGGCATTTCAGATATAGGTGTCGATAGGCATTTCAGATATAGGTGTCGATAGGCATTTCAGATATAGGTGTCGATAGGCATTTCAGATATAGGTGCCGATAGGCATTTCAGATATAGTTGCCGATTGGCATTTTAAAAATAGGTTCCGATAGGCATTTCAGATATAGAAGCCGATAGGCATCTCAAATATAGGTGCCGATAGGCATTCCAGATATGGTTGCCGATAGGCATTTCAAATATAGGTGCTGATAGGCATTTCAGATGTGTTTCCGATAGGCATTTCAAAAATAGGTGTCGATAGGCATTTCAGATATAGGTGTCGATAGGCATTTCAGATATAGGTGTCGATAGGCATTTCAGATATATGTGTCGATAGGCATTTCAGATATAGGTGCCGATAGGCATTTCAGATATAGTTGCCGATTGGCATTTTAAAAATAGGTGCCGATAGGCATTTCAGATATAGAAGCCTGTCACGAGGTGTGATCAGCGAGGTGGGAAAAATAGGAAAAAAAATACGATATTTGATTTGCGGATATAGGTATTAGATTGAGGAAGCGTTTCTCTGAGGATGGGCCCAGTATATCCGAAGGAAATCGCATGCGAACGAACTCTTTAACATTAAAAAAAAAGAACACTATTGGCGTGAATTAAAAGTTATATTAATCGAATTTAGAAAATATTTTATATAAAATTTTAAATACAGTTTACTAGTATTTTAGTAAAAAAAAAAAAAAAGAGCGAAAATGATTAATTTAAAACCGCGCAGACACAAAGTTCTTTTATATTTCTGAGTTAATTTTATGTTTGTACGAACTGCCTGTGCTCGAACCACTGGCGTTAAAAAAAAAACTGAAAACGAACTCTGTGACTGTGCTAGCTCACATAACATTATTATAATGAATTACATAATAAGAATAGATAAATAATTAATGAGAAAAGAATAGTTGCTGGAGGTAGGCCACCAAATCAACTCGCAACTAAAAAAAGGAATATTAATTGTTATCAATTGTCAATATATATATTGAGAAATCGAAATTCTAGGTAAATGTTACAGTATCCCCGGGGTTGGTGAAGCGCGCTAAGCGGCTTTTTGGCGTTCGAAAAATGGCTTCAGCTGCGACACGTGGACTCGAAATTGTCTGGTGGGATCCTCATCGCTGGCAATCACGCACGAAGCCGGCGAGGTAAAACGAATAATGCGTCGTGGATCGCTCCAGCGCGGGGTGAATTTCTGGCCCTGGTTACCGCCTGCCGCTACGATGGTATGTAAGCGCTGCAATACCAGCTGTCCAACGGTAAACGAGTGATGAGTCGGATGGCGCATGTCATAGTAAGCTTTTACGCGACGACGAACCTGGTGCAACTTCTGGCGAACCGAATCTTCTGTGACGTCAGCAGACGGGTCGAGAAAACGATCCAATTGCCACTGGTGATCAATAGGTTGACTGAGCTCACGACCCAAAAAGATCTTAGCTGGCGATTGACCAGTTGACTCTGAAACGCTTGCGTTATGCGAATAGGCGAAAAACGGCAGATACTTATCCCATTCTTTGTGGTTGTCGTTAGAACAGGTACGCAGAACGATTGACAAGGTGCTCTTCAAATCTCGCATGGACCGTTCGACCATGTTAGACGACGGTTGGTAAGGACTGCTGAATATGTGACGAATTCCCCACGACAAGGTCATCCTTTTGAAGCAGTCAGACTTGAAGACGGAAGCGTTATCTGATACGAGCTCTTTAGGTGGTCCAAAGGAACACCACAGCTTTACGAGATTTTTGACAGTGACGCTAGCAGTCGCACGACGACACGGCATAACCTCGATCCACTTGGAGAAGCCATCAAGGAGTACCAACGCATAGCGATTTCCCGTGGTAGAAGGTAGTAGCGGACCGCAGAAGTCGACGTACACTCTGCCAAGAACGGACGTCGGAACAGTGGAGGCCATCGGGGTGCCTATTCTCTGGTTGTGTGGTTTAGACGTCTGACAACTTTGACAGGTGCGAACATATTCTCTTACGTCACGAAATAAATCGGACCACCAGAAACGACGAGCTATTGCCCGATAAGTCTTGGTGATACCTGGATGGGTGACGTCCAAATCGTGGAAGTAATATAATATCATGCGACGGGTTTTTTCGGGAACGACTACTCGTTTCAGTTTGTTTTTACCAGTGAGGCGCATCAGAAGACCTTCCTTTTCGATATACCCTGTGACATCTTCACCAGCGCGTAAGCGACGTAAGATGAGGCCTATCTCGGGATCAGACTCCTGGTGTTTCTTCAAACTTAAAAAACTCTCTGGAACTTGTTGTAGTACGTTCAGGTTGACTTCATTTGCGTCAGGTGACTGCGTTCCAGTCGGTTCAAACATCCGGCTGAGGGCATCGGCGACCGAATTTAATGGTCCACGGATGTGCTCGACCTCGAAGTCATAGCGACTTAGCTTCAGAACCCAGCGGCCAACTTTTCCCAACTGCTTGGGGTGCCGAATCATCCAGCTGAGTGCTTCGTTGTCGACTTGGAGAAGGAACCTGTCACCGAGTAAGTAATCGTTAAATTTATTTAATGCAAAAATTATACCTAAGGCTTCTCTTTCCATTATGACATATTTCTTTTCCGTTTCAGACAGCTTCCTGGAGGCGTACGAGATGGGATGGAGACCATCGTCAAATTCTTGAAGCAAGACAGCACCAAGTGCGACATCGGACGAATCGCATCTAACGACGAAACGGCGGTTGAAGTCTGGAAATCTTAAAACCGGAGCGGTGGAGAGAGCATCCTTCAATCTTTGAATAGCCTCGCGCTGTTGAGGACCCATGTGAAATCTGACATTTTTCCTTTTCAAATGATTTAGCGGAGCGGCAAGTTCACTGAAAGCTGGTATAAATCTGGCGAAATAGGCCGTCATTCCCATGAAGGCTCTAACCTGGCGCAGAGTTCTAGGAATCGGAATTTCTTGAATTGCTCTAACTTTATCATGGTCGATGTGACATCCATCTGGAGAGATGATATATCCCAGGCATTTCACTTTGGTCATGAAGAATTGAGCTTTAATAGGATTTACCGTAATACCAGCATTTTGGAGGCGTCCAATAACTTTCTGAAGATGAATGAAGTGTTCTTCTACCGTAGCTGAGTAAATTAATAAATCGTCGAAGTAATTTGTAACATATCTAAAATGTAGATCTCCGAAGATTGAGTTAACTATTCTGTTGAGGGCGGCGGCGGACACGGCCAAACCGAATGGTACAAAATTGTATTGGTAAGTTCCGAACGGAGCAGAGAAGGCAGTAATTGGCTTAGAATCATCGGTCAACGCCAATTGATGATAAGCTTGGTTGAGATCCAATTTGCTAAAAACTTTTGCACCACTCAAGCATTGAAAAATGGATTCCGGACGCGGGACCGGATATGCGTCGTAGCGAATCTTCTTATTGACTTGTCGATAGTCGACCACAAGCCTTTGTCCTCCGTCCTTTTTTGGTACAAAAAAACATGGGCTCGAATAAGGTGAAAGACTATGTTCGATAACACCGCAGTCCAATAATTTTTGAATATGTTCTTTCAACAGTGTAGCTCTTGGCGGAGTCAGCGGAAAGGGCGGCAGGTGAACCGGCGAACTATCGATTAAATGTATCCGATAGGTATAACCTTTGACCTTTCCCAAATCAGAAGTTAAAGTATCGCCGAAATCCGAAAGTAACTGTTTCAATTGCTCTTGTTGTTGAATCGTTAGATCTACTGGACATTCCACCAGAGTATTGACTACTTCTTGCTTAAGGAGAGCGTTTTGAGTGAAAGGAATTCTATGTGCTGGAGCGAACTGGAACGATAAGAAATTTTTGGAAAAATTTATGGTCGCTTTCATTGTACGTAGTGCATCCAGGCCTAAGATCATTTGAAACGGTAGAGAGGGAATGACGATAAAACGGAATTTCCAGGTAAAGCTATGAATTTTTATAATAATAGAAATTTGTTGATTAGATTCGAAGAGCTTTCCATCAGGAAGGCGCACCTTTATTGATGAAGAAAGAGCGTGGCCGAAGTTTTGTGAAATAATTTCTTGAAAAAGAGTTTGACTGCAAAAGTTGGTACTAGCCCCCGAATCGAGTAAAGCATTAACTTTCAGGTGCTTCACTTGGATATCAATAATAGGCAAGCTTCGCTGATGATAAGTGGCGTCAGTACCTGTGACGATTTCGCGACCTTCCATGGATCGCGCGCAACCTAGTTTTTTGGAGAAGACTGTGTTGATATTTGCGAGCTTGGATTTTTCGGACGGCGCCGACAGTATTGAATCGAGTGTCCTGACATTTTACAATAGGAACACTGCATTAATTTTGGAGTATTAGAATTTTCTGCTTCTGACTGGCGAGCTTCGACTTCCATCTCTCGTGATCTAGCCATTTGCAAGAGTAGTTCGGAATCTCTGATGCGCTTGACTAACTTCTTGAGTTCTACGATTGTTGCTGGGATCGGAGTGTCTTTGATTTTCAAGAGCGTGTCGTAATTCACGTGTGACCATATTTGCAACACGAGATCTGTCTCAGAAATTGCTGCTTCAAGGCTTTGAGCTTTGTTGACGACATCGTGAATAAAATCTCCGAACGATTCCTGCGGCCGCTGAACTCTTCTCACATAAAAGTTAATGAGCTGTACTTTGACTAGGGGTGATAGAAATTCTTGCAACAGCTCCACTTTAGCTCTTTTCCAGGTTATCCATGTTGAGATTCCTTCCGACCACCATTTCCTAAATTCTCCGTGGAGACCATCGATGACCGCAGACATAATAGCGAATTCCGAAGCGATTTTGAGATCAATTATTTCTTGAATATCTTCGATGAATAATATTAGTTGTGTAGGATCTTGACCATCAAAAGGCCTGACTTTTTCTACGAATTTCTTTACATCATGTTTAATACGATCATCTTGACTCATTAAATGTTTTGAAATGGTTTCGGAGAGGCGTCGAAGTTCGGAAACTTGATCGAATAAACCAGTGGTTAATGTCATATGTGCCGCTGTAGCTCGGGCCAATGGTGAAGTGCCTTGTTCAGGTGCGTCGACTCGATTTGCAATTGCCGGATGATTATTTCCTAGAGCGCTTCGATTATTAGGATGCGACTCTGGCGTTTGAAAATCGTCTCCTTCGTTTGTATCTTGTGCGCGTCCTGATCGTGTAAACGGCATAGTTGACCGAAAAGTTTATAAATTGACAATTGTTTAATGAAGAGATTTGATTTAAATTAATAATATTATAAAGTAGATTAGAAATTTTAAATTATTTTTAGATATTTTATTGAAATGTTAAACGACGAAAAATTACGTCGGCTGAATTTTTATTAATAAAATACGAATTACGTAACGGTTAAAAGTTACATCAGGCAGTTACTAGTTGTAGAAATTTTTATTAAAACTGTTTAATGGTTTAATTTATTTAAATTTTAATTTTGTTAATTTATTTATTAGACGAAAATTATTTTAATGTTAAATTCACAGAGTTTGGGAAAAGTTCACAACTACGCTCTGCTACCATTTTTGTCACGAGGTGTGATCAGCGAGGTGGGAAAAATAGGAAAAAAAATACGATATTTGATTTGCGGATATAGGTATTAGATTGAGGAAGCGTTTCTCTGAG